>ML319995.1:0-39965 GCA_005239505.1 Nicotiana paniculata
CATGCCCCAAAGATTCATTCCCATTGCCACATATAGATCAAATGATTGATGCCACAACAGGTCGTGAATTATTAAGCTTTTTAGATGCGTATTCCGGTTATAATCAGATTAAAATGGACCCCTGAGATGAGGAAAAAACTTCCTTCATTACAAACATGGAGACTTACTGTTATAAAGTTATGCCTTTTGTCTTGAAAAATGCTGGAGCCACCTATCAAAGGTTAGTGACTAAAATGTTCCAAGAACATCTTGGAAAGACGATGGAAGTCTATATTGATGATATGTTGGTAAAATCAACACAAGTAGAAGACCATTTCCGGCATCTCTCTACTACTTTTGACATTTTACGCAAGTATAATATGAAGCTAAATCCAGAAAAATGCGCTTTTGGAGTGCAATCAGGTAAATTCTTGGGTTTCCTTGTAACGAACAGAGGAATAGAGGTAAATCCCGCTCAAATTAAAGTTATAGAAGAAATACCTGATATTTTAACAAATAAAAAGGAAGTTCAAAGAGTAACAGGGAGAATAGAAGCTTTGGGAAGATTTATTTCTAAGTCTTTCGGAAAAAGTTTTAAATTCTATTCAGTTCTCAAAAAGCAGAATCAGTTCGAATGGACTGAAGAATGTCAGCAAGCCCTCAAGAATCTGAAGATTTATCTATCGAAACCACCACTGCTTTCAAAGCCAAAAGAAGGGGAAAGATTGTACATCTACCTGGATGTTTCAGAAATTGCAGTACTGGTAAGAGAAGAAAAAGGTAAGCAATCACCTATCTTTTATGTAAGTAAAACTTTGATAGATGCTGAGACTAGATATCCATCTGGAAAAGTTAGCCTTAGCTTTAATAATGGCATCTAGAAAATTACTATCATATTTTCAATGTCACCCAATCACCGTTGTGACTTCATATCCTTTAAGAAATATTCTACATAAACAGGAATTGTCAGGAAGATTAGCCAAGTGGGCCATAGAATTAAGTGAGCATGAAATAATCTATCAGCCTAGGACTNAAGACATGGCAAAATATCAAGTGTTATCCTATAACTAACAATGAAGCAGAGTACGAAGCTGTTATTGCAGGGCTTGAACTCGCACGGGAGCTCTCAATCGAGCAAATCGTGATCAACAACGACTCCAACTGGTAGTAAATCAGATACAGAGGACTTGCATCACTCGAGAGACTCGAATGCACCAGTATCTTGAAAAAGCACGAGAGCTCGTGAGACAATTCAAAACATGGAAGGTAATGCAAATACCTAGAGAGGAAATTGCAGAAGCAGATGCATTAGCTAACCTCGCAGCAGTCACAGAAGTAACAAACAAAGATAATGCAATTGTCGTCCAACTATTCCACTCAATGATCGACCAGGACAGGAATGAGGTAACTTTCAACAACTTAACCTGGGACTGGAGAAATGAAATACTTAATTTTTTGCAGAATGGCACCGTACCTGAAGAGGGAAAGCAGCTCAAGCACTTCGCCACAAAGCTGCACGGTACTGCCTTATTCTCAACTCGCTTTATCACAAGATGTTCGGAAGACCCCTAGCTAAATGCCTCAGACCTAACCAAACGGAATTTGTGATGAAAGAAGTCCACGAAGGACACTGTGGAAATCACTTAGGGGCAAGGTCCTTAGTGAAAACCCTAATCAGAGCTGGATACTACTGGCCTAAGATGGAAGAAGAAGCCGAGAACTTTGTATCCAAATGCGACACGTGCCAAAGGTTTGCCAATAACATGCATCGACCAGCGGAATTATTGCATCCAATAATATCCCTATGGCCTTTCATTAAAATGGGGGATGGACATAGTGGACCTCTTCCCACAGCTAAAGGACATGTACCTTTTTTGCTCATGCTAACCGACTATTTTACAAAATGGGTAGAGGCAAAAGCATTAAAACAAGTGCGAAAAAGGAAGTTAAAAGCTTCTTATGGCGAAACATAATATGCCGCTTTGGAATACCAAATGAGATCGTGTGCGATAATGGCCCACAATTCATAGGCTCGCAAATCACAGAATTCTTTGAAAGCTAGAAAATTAAATGGATCAATTCAACACCATACCACCCCGTGGATAATGATCAAGCTGAGTCAACGAATAAGGTCATCATCAAACATCTAAAAAATCGGCTGGATAAAGCCAACGGAAACTGGCCTGATGAGTTATCAGCGGTACTATGGGCATACAGAACAACTTCAAAAATAGCCACGGGAGAAACTCCGTTCACACTTGTCTATGGCTCAGAAGTCTTAATACCTGTAGAGATTGGCGAACCAAGCATAACATTCACAACAACCATGGAGGAAGCAAACAACGACGAATTAAGGACCAATCTTGACCTGCTCGAACCACAGAGAGAAGCAGCACTGAGACAGATGGAAACTCAAAAGCAAATCATAGAGCGTTATTACAACCGTAAATCTCATCTCAGGTACTTCAAGATTGGGGACTTCGTCCTCAAAAAAGTCTTTCAATCAATGAAAGAAGCAGGCGCAGGAAAGTTAAATCCAAACTGGGAAGGACCCTACAAAATTCGAGGCATAGCTTGGAAGGGAGCCTATGAGTTGGAAGCTATGGACGACAGAGTTCTACCAACAAGCTGGAATGCCATCCACCTAAAGAAGTATTAATTCTAAGGAAAAGAAATATCCCCGATCAGGTATCACACGTTCAATTTTATTTTGAACATTTAAAAATTTTACTAACTTTTTTAAATGATAGGCATAAAGCTAACCCATCACCAGATGATGATATTAGACTTGCAAAGACGCGAGGAAATAACACAATTCCTGGTCTAGGGTTACACTTTCTGATGGACGTTTTAAAGGATTAAGCAGTCATCATCTAACAAACTATATACCTTCGAGTCCGGAATGTTTTTCCTTTTCATGAAAAGGACCACATGGAAGGAATAATCAAGTGCTCGAGATCTCATTCTTCAAAGCTCAAACACTTGGGGGACTATACAGTATGGAAGGCTAAGATAAAGCAAAGAATACTATCAGAAAGTCAAAAGCTAAGACGAAGCAAAGAAGACTATCAGAAAGCCAAAATCTCGAGCCTGAAGACCCATCTACCCAACGAGACAAGTGATACGAGCAGAATCGAAAGAGATCAAAAAGAGTCATCCAAATACAAAGCCTAATGCAAAAATGCAAAAAACCTTCAAACGTGTTTAGGTTGAAAGGCAAAATATTAGTCACGGGAAAGAAATGTACATCTTTATACTTATTCAAAACTATTGTAACAAAAACAATTAGGGGTAAAAGATCATCATCAGTGTACTCATTCAAAAACTGTTATGAATAATAACAGTTACGAAAACTTTGTACTCCTATAGAAAACTGTTATTAAATAAAACAATTACGAATAAGAAAACATTCCCCTCGTACTTATTAGAAAACTGTTTCCAACAAAAACAGTTGCGGGTAGAAACCCAAACTTTATAAAAGCTGTTACTAGTGAAAAACAGTTGTTCCCCTGTATCAATATCAAAAAACTGTTACCTATGAAAAACAGTTATGAAATACAAGTGTATATCAAATCTGTTAATCAAAAACAGTTGCAACATGAGTTTTAGACAATAATCAAACACACGTAAAATGTCGTGGAAGTTCAAACAAAAAAAAAAATTTCCTTGGAAAAATCCTTAAACATGTGTAAAATTCCTATCACTCTATTGCATTATCATGAAGTTAAGACATCTTCTTCATGAAAATCATAAAGGGACCTCTTTCATAAATGAAGCCTACTACAAAAAGCCTCACAAACATCGTACCTACTATGAAAAGGTACGAGTGATTACTAGCATCCTCATGCGAAAATTCAGAGGTAAAAACAAAAACCTCGAAAACTAAACATGCAAAAGACTTAAGAGTAAAGCAGAAACTCGAAGAAAAAAGTCTTAATTACATATATTCGAAAAAAGCGACTAAGTAAGAACTAAGTACAAACTAGTACTTAGCTGCATATAGTTTATACATTGAGGTGCCCTAAGTTGTCATTTGGGGACTTTAAAGAGATCCAAATTTACCCCCGATGGGACTAGGGGTAACCACCAATTGAGACAAAGATAAAAAAAATTGGGTAAACCAACTAAACTTCTTCAGGAGGGGGGTTGACTTCACTAGTAGAAGGAGCGGGAGCAACTACGGATGAAGAGGCACGAGCAGTTGGAGTCTCACCATCAGGTGAAAAGAGGTTATGAACTTGTTGAGCCTTCTCCATGGCTTCCTTAGTTTTAGCTATTTCAGCACTAAGTTCGAAACCCTCTTGAGTCATTTCCGTCAATGTGTCAAGGCGAGAATTCATATACGCCCAGATCACATCAACAACAACCACCTCTTCAAGATCTTCATAATCCCTTGCCCATACTTGAAGCTCAGCTCTCAATCCGTCCTTCTCCGCTTCAGCAGCTTCATGGGCGGCCCTTAACGGTACAATCGACTCCTCCAGAGTTTGAACTTTATCTAAAGCCTTACGAAGGTCCTCTTGAGTATAAGTGAGTGATTGCACGAGCTCGCCTGAGTATTCTTCCTTCTGCCACAACAAGTTTTTCAAGTCTCGAATCTCCTCTGAGGCGCGTGACAACTGCTTAGCAAATGAGGACTCCAGAACACTTTTGTCTTTATCAGCATGACTGGAAGAAGCCTTCTCTACTGCCAGTTCTGCCGCCATGAGCCTCATATGCCGCTTCAAGGCACTCCTTTCCTCTTCTAAGAAATCCATCTCAATCCTTAGGCTATCATACTGTGCTTTCCAATTATCAGCATCAGCCTACAACTCTTTTGTCTCCTGATCTGTATTTGAGATCCTCTTCATAAGCTCCATGCCTATAAGATTAATCTACAAGAAATAAACCAATCATATATGATAAATTTCATATACGAAAATGAAAGAGGATAACCTGCATCATACCTTCAAAGAGGTATGCACTACTTCATTGGCCCATGTAAGAGCACTATGGCTGGCTAGCTTGGCTTTCTCAATGGGACCTATCAAAATCTTGAGCCACACTTCGGGCTCACCCGTTTTCTTGAAAAGATTCCCCTCAGCTAGAACCTCTATTACCACCTGCCGCATTCTCTGCTGGAAGACCCTACTTCCCTAGCGAAAGGCATGAAAGCAGGCAGAGATAAAGCAGCAACAGGCACAGAGGGTTGAGGAGCTGGAGAAGCCACGGGAAAAGCAGCAGGCATGGAGGGTTGAAGAGTTGAGGAAGCCACGGGTAAAGTAACAGCAGAAGCCGTAATATCCAAAGGAGCAGACGAGATAACTTCTCTTAAAGAAGCAGGAAAGATAAGCCAAAGGGACATCGTCAGTAGCAAGGTCAAAACCCTCATGGAACAGGTAATCTACAGACTTATGAATGGGGGAATGTGAAACATATTCAACGGTAGAGGTCTCAACCACAGACCCGGAAGGAAAGGTCATGGGTGTAAACTCATCATCTGAAACCACCCGCCTTCTCCATGGCCTGTATACTAAAGCACCCTCTTCTTCTTCTACGGAACGAGACTCACCAATATTCTTCTTCGAGGAAGACGAACCAATAATAATATCTTGGGCCTGAGCCAAAGACATCTTCGGGATAGATGAAGCACACACCCCACGAGCAGAGAACCCTATCAAAAGGGAAAAAGTTAAGCGACAAAGAAAGAAGAGACTCGAGTAAGGAAAGAATCAAGAACAAAAGCTTCACTTACCGTGGGTCTTTACATGCCAACCAAACCTCCCAGCGAGGTACTTCCAAGATCTCTTTTCTAAAGTAGCAACGGACAACAATTTTTCTACCCAATCACGGATACCGAAGACATTCTCAACAGTATCCATGATTTCTGAGAGAAGAAAAAATAGATACGGTGTTAGTAAAACATCTCAAGTCAGAACGAGGAAAAGTAAATAGATGTGAGCTAAAGCATACTCACGTGCACGATTCCACTTTTCAGGGAAGGGAAGATTTTCTTCACCCACTAAACCAACAGTGGGTACAACAACATACCGGAGTTACCGACCCCTATCCTTATCATCTCCAAGGGTTACCAGCACTCTTTTGCTCCTAGCAGTCAGAGTAAAAACCCCTTCAGGAAACAAGGTAGGAGAGTAAGGATGAATAAGATGGTTGAAAGTAAAAGTAACCGAGGCTAAATAAGATAAACTCCTAAGACATGCGACAACTCGCCACACAAGCAGACCAACTTGTCCTAAGAAGATATTGAAGAAACGGCAGAACTCAATTATGGCTGGGTTAATGGGAGGTATAAACCCTAGAGTAAAAGGGTACGTATAAATGAAAGAATATCCCGTCTTGTAAAACGTTATTCTTTGATTACTATTCGAAATGTAGACATGGAAATCAGGCCTCCAAAAACACTCCTTACGAACAAGGGAAATCTGACCCTCAGTTATAAAGGTTGGATACCTTTCGACACTCTCAAGGGAAGAAGATTGGTCTACAAGAACTTGATTACCTCTAGCAAAGAAAAACTCAGTAGGAATAATTTCATCAACTCCAGGTTCACGAAGGCGTTCACCTCTACCTCTAGACAAAGACCGAGAAGCCCTAAACCTTGGATAAACTAGAGACCTAGTAGAAGGAGGGGGAACTATCTGAGAAGAGGAGCCTCTCGAAGGAGTGGATCCTAGACTCCTAAGTCTACCACCCGTCCGACTCCTAGTCGAAGCAGAATATGGCGTTAAATTTTCAATATCTATTACTCCCTGAGGTTGATTTGAAGAAGACATGTTTACAAAGGCAAGAAGAAAGTTCTTTACAAAAGACAAAGTTAGAGAGTGTTTCGTGGAAGCAAAGAAAAGAAGAAAGGTATTTATACTTGAGGACAACCGTCAAACATGGAAAAAAAGAAAAATAATGATGAAAAGTCATAATTGAAGATGTCACTTCGGGACTGACACAGCCGCAAAAAGCCCTAAAAGGTGCCGAGTAAATGCAGAACCAATCTGAGAAGGACATGTGGTATGAGCATTAAATGGAAGTGACGAACGACGCCTATGGTTCAGATAAGGATACAATGTTTCGAGGTAAAGCGGCGGCAAAAAAAAAGAGTTTCACACGTAAGCCTGCTCTTGACAACTCAACCAGTTATGTGGACACAGGAGAACGCGACAGTTGTATGTGATTCTTTGAAGAGGTACGGTACAAAGAGGCACAATTCAATAACCCTCGAGCTCATCAGCCACGGGAAACTCAACCTGATCAAGATAGGGAAGAGACGGTCAAAATGAATCTGGACAAAGCTACGGGTAGATTCAAGAACCCGCAATTGATTACTCGTACGTTATGTAACCGCACCCCAATTACCGTTATACTTTAACGCTCCATTAATGTCATAATTAGTCATTAATGGTCAATCATAGCAAGAGTTGTGCATTATATCAAGGAATCTCCTATATAAGGGAGGGGAATACAACTTGTAAAGGCATCTGATTCTGGAATACAATCTATTTTTCTTTTCTATATTTCTGCAACATTGTCTATTATTATTTTTTCTCTATTTCCTTGATTATCAGTAACCCGTGTTCATCCTAGAAATAGATTTAGTCAAAGGATCTAATTATTTGGTTAAATACATATCTCGTACGAAAAGCAGTTTTCGGAACATCTAAAGCCCGAATATTCAACTGATGATACCCCGATCTCAAATCAATCTTAGAAAACACACGAGAACCCTACAACTGGTCAAACAAAACCATCGATGCGCGACAAAGGATACTTGTTCTTAATGGTAACCTTGTTCAACTGGTGGTAATCAATACACATCCGCATGAACCCATCCTTTTTCTTCACGAATAGAACTGGAGCACCCCACAACGATACACTCGGTCTGATGAACCCCTTAGCTAACAAATCCTCAAGCTGCTCCTTTAACTCCTTCAACTCTTTTGGAGCCATACGGTATGGAGGAATAGATATAGGCTGGGTGCCGGGAGCTAAATCAATGCAGAAATCAATATCACGATCCGGAGGCATGCCCGGAAGGTCCGAAGGAAATACATCAGCAAATTCTCAAACAACTGGCACTGAATCAATTGTCGGAGACTCGGTGGTGGTGTCCCACACATAAGCGAGATAGGCCAGACAACCCTTCTCGACCATATGTCGAGCCTTTAGGAATGAAATAACCCAGCTGGCTGCACTAACCGAGGAACCTCTCCACTCCAGCCTAGGCGAATCTGGAATGGCTAAAGTAACTGTCTTGGCATGGAAATCTAGCACAACATGATAAGGAGATAGCCAATCCATGCCTAAAATAATCTCGAAATCAACCATGTCGAGCAATAAGAGATCCGCTTGAGTCTCGAACCCACAAAATAAAATCACACAGGACCGACAAATCCGGTCTACAACCACAAAATCGCCCAAGGGAGTGGACACATAAATAGGAGAATCTAAGGACTCATGAGGGACATCCAGAAAATTAGCAAATAAGATCGAAACATAGGAATAAGTGGATCCTGGATCAAATAACATCGATGCCTCTCTGCCACATACTGTAATAATACATGTGATCACGGCGTCTAAGGCCACTGCATCTGATCTGGCCGGGATAGCATAGAATCTAGCTGGAGCACCGGAAGACTGAGCCTCGCCAGAATGAACAGGAGTTGGCTGACCTCCCTCTAACTGGCCTCCACCTCTAGTTTGACCCCTTCCGACTTGTCCCCTCACCTCTAGGTGGCCTAACGGCTGGTGTTGGACCCATAGGCTAATAATCCTGCTGCACCGCTTTGCCCCGAAGTCTGGGACAATGCCTCTTCATATGACCTGGATCCCCACACTCATAACAACCTCCGGGTATCATAGCCTGCTGCCCCGAAGAGGAACCCTGAATGGCCGGAGAGCGATGTGTACTCTCTTGCATAGTTTTGAAGTAGGGGCTGGGGAATCTCAGATAACTAGAATAACCCCTGGGTGAACTCTGAATGGTTGGAGGGTGGTAGGAACGCTCTGGAATGGCGCTGAAATGAGCCCTCGATGTAACACCTAAGGGAGGTAGTGGGGGTGCTGAATATGGAGGCCTGCTGGGCTGAACACTACCGAACTGACCTCTGCCCCTAACTAGAAGGTAGTGAAGTCCACTCCATGGGACTCTAATATCCTCATATTGTTCAGCCTATCCATGCACCTGTCAACAAAATCCTGGGCATCCTTGCCTCGCTCACCCCCAAAGACTAGAGGGTGCAATCGAGTCCATCTATCCAATAACTTCTGTGGATCGCCGTCCATAGCTGGTCTGAGCTCAGGTGCTGCTGCTACAGGCTGGACCCCACCCACGGGCAGTGTACCCGGGGTATGATGTAATGCTTCTGCCTGACCTGCAGCCTAGGCGGTAGGAGTCTGGGCCCCCCTCCCGCCTGAGATGTGGCAGGATCTGCTGGAAATAAACCAGCCTGGGACATGGTGTCCATAAACCGCATCATACGGCCCATGATCTCCTGGAATCTTGGCGCTATCATAAAGTCCACTGGAGCAGGACTTGCTGGGGGAACCTACCAACGCCTAGTACATCAGATGTTCGAGGAACAAATATGAAAATCAATGGAAGTTTACATTGACGAGATGTTAGTTAAGTCCCTGCGAGCAGAGGAACTTTTAAAACATTTGCCGGAAACCTTATGTCACGACCCAAAATACAAAATCAGGTCGTGATGGTGCCCAACACCGGGGTTAGGCAAGCCCACACTTAAATTACTAAGGATTTTTCCCATACTTTATTAAACATCCCAACACGTGCCAAGTTTTAAAGTTCAAAACATTAATTGAAAAGATAGTAATCCATTATTAACCAAAAGCAGTAGTAAAGAGGAGTGGGCCAACACACACACACACACACACACACACACATATATACAGACCTGCAAACCAAAATAACCACTACGTGTGTGCCATGAACTAGTGTCACAAGTCTTACGGGCATACTAACAAAATATACAAAAGATATAATATACAATCCCACTGTCTGAAAGGAATAGACGGAAAATAAGCAAAAGAAAACTCCATGTTGCTGCCGAGGATCGTCAAGAGAAGTAGCTCACCGTGAAGTCAGGTCCAACTATGATCAGAATCGAGCTCTAGTCTGATAACCAGATGCACCATCCTCAGAACCTGTACAATTAAATACATAAGCGTAGCATGAGTACATAAACAAATATGTACACAGTGAGTATCTCGCCTAACCTCGAAGAAGTAGTGACGAGAGGTCGACTTGACACTCACTAAGGTCCAACCAAATGATTAGCAAGATATAATATCAGTAACAGACATACAAGGATGATAAAAGCAGTTAATATTTAAAATGACAGTAATTCAAATAAATACTGGAAGTAAATATACAATTTCTACTTCATTATTATTTTCTTTCCTTTAAAAATATATCTGACCACTCAAAATCCATAAAAAGAATTCTTAACAATTTAACATGCGCATACAGGATAAGGACAACCGGCCTGAGCCATCATAATGATCATATCTGTGCACTGCCGAGGGTCGAACGACCCGAACCATAATATATATCTTTCAATCTCGTCGTGGCATATGTCCCGCTCCCATGAGAGTGGGGGAAATAACACTCCGCTCGCGGAATGTAAATTGCGAAGCGGTCACATGCACACACAATACACACATTTATTCTTTATAAATTACTTTTCGTGATCAATTCCTTAAAATTACTTAAATTCCATGATCTCAGGGAAACAAGCCGCATGTAACATGAATTCACTAAACATATAGTTCATTTCAAGGAAAACATAAGGCATGCTGTAGGCCTAACTACCCGGACATAACAATAATAGTCGCTACGTACGGACTCTCATCACTTTGCGCGTACGTATCCCCCACAAACATTAGCACGTAGTCATTTAAAGCACATAGGGGGACAGTTCCCTCTTACAAGGTTAGAAAGGAGACTCACCTCGTGTCGAATCTACTCCCCGGA
This sequence comes from Nicotiana paniculata, assembly GCA_005239505.1. Classification (NCBI taxonomy): domain Eukaryota; kingdom Viridiplantae; phylum Streptophyta; class Magnoliopsida; order Solanales; family Solanaceae; genus Nicotiana; species Nicotiana paniculata. The sequence goes on from ML319995.1 coordinate 10,964, forward strand.
CCAAGAACTCACCCGAAACTCCGAACTCTACACCCGAGGACTCGAAACTAGCCAAATGTTATACAAATACATCAATTTATGCTGAAAGTATGGAAATCCTCCTACTACTAATTCAAATTCATCATTCTTGAAGAAATCCTAAAATCCAACCCCGGGACCGCATGCTCCTAGTTCAGGAAGAGCAAGGTACATAATTTCCAATTTACTATGTTAGTAGGACGTTATGTGAGGCCGAGGCTAGGTAACCTCACCTGGAAAACTGACGCTCGCTTTGCTAAGCACCTCTAGGAAACTAAAACCGTACTTCCAATATCACCCCATATGTGTCGTAACTACTTACCCGTTAAGGAACATTATGCAAAACCTTAAAATCCCGGGCTGATTGGAAAAATGGGTCGTAGAATAAGTGGTTATGATATCGAGTACCGATCTCGGACCACCATTAAGTTTCAAATGTTGGCAGACTTTTTGGCCTACTTTACACTGTCCTTAATACATGAGGTCGAAAGAGAGTTATTGGTTAACTCAGGAACTTCCTCGGGAATCTGAACCCTCTTCATGGATGGCGCCTCAAACACAAAAGGGTCCAGACTTGGCTTCGTACTAAAGCCATAAACAGGTAATATAATTAGTCAATATATTAAGACTATGAAATTGAGTAACAACGTGGCGGAATATGAGGCCATGATTGCAGGCCTTGAACTAGCCATGAGCTTGGGGCAGAGGTGATCGAAGCCAAGTGTGACTCCCTCCTTGTGGTAGATCAAGTTAATGGAACATTCGAGGTCAGAGAATAACGAATGCAAAGATACTTGGACAAGTTACATTTGACATTACATCAGTTTAAGTAATGAACTATGCAACATGTACCTCGAGATCAAAACAGCGAGGCCGATGACCTCACTAACTTAGGGTCATCGGTCGAAGACGACGAGTTCAACTCGGGAGAAGTCGTACAACTTATGAGATCGATGGTGGAAGAAGGTCACACCGATATCAACTCGAAGATCCTAACTTGGTACTGGAGGAATAAATACGTGGAATATCTCAAGACCGGTAAACTTCCCTCGGATCCAAAAGAGTCGAGGGCCCTATGTACAAAGGTGGCCCGATTTAGCCTGTCCAAAGACGGAACCCTATTCAGAAAAACATTTGATGGCCCACTTGCGGCCGGGGGATACTGAGTATGTTTTGATGGAAATCCAGGAAGGTACCTTTGGAAATCATTCGGACGCCGAATCATTGGGTTGAAAAATAATCAAAGCTGGTTATTACTGTATCGACATGGAAAAATACGCAAAGGAGTTTATTTGAAAATTTGATGAATTCCAAATACACGCTCCAATAATTCATCAACTTGGGGAGGCTGCATTCGATTTTGTCACCATAGCCGTTCATGAAGTGAGGAATGGACATCGTTGGCCCTCTTCTATGGGCACTCGGTAAGGCTCAATTTATATTGTTTATGACTAACTATTTCTCTAAGTGGGTGGAAGCCCGAGCCTACAAGAAGGTCAGGGAGAAGGAGGTGATCAATTTCATTTGGGACAACATCATTTGCCGATTCGTAATCTCGACCGAGATTGTATGCGATAGTGGGAAATAATTCATCGGAGACAAAGTAACCAAATTCCTTGAAGACCACAAGATCAAAAGGATCCTACCAATACCCTATCACCCTAGTGGGAATGGACCAGATGAATCTACCAACAAAACCATACTCCAAAACTTTAAAAATAGGTTAACCGACGCCAAAGGGAGATGGAAGGAAATACTACCCGGAGTCCTATGGGCATATCGTAAAACCTCGAAGTCCAGTACTGGGGCTACCCTATTTTTTTGGTTTATGGCGCCGAAGATTTGATACCGGTCGAGGTAGGGGAACCAAGTATCAGATTCCCATATGCAACAAAGGAATCGAACGATGAAGTTATGAGTATAACCTGTAGCTATTAGATGAAAGGTGCGAAGCCGCCCTTCTCCAGTTGGCCGCCCAAAAACAACGGATTGAAAGATATTACAATCGAAGGGTCAACCTTTGACACTTTAATACCGGGGAATTGATACTGAGAAAGGTCATGCTAAGAATTCGAAACCCTAATAAAGGGAAATTAGGGCCGAAATGGGAAGGACTGTACCAAATTATCGAGATCATCAGAAAAGGATCCTACAAGCTCAGAAGAATGAACGGCGAGAAACTACCGAACAACTGGAATATAACTCATTTAAAAAGATATTAATTCTATGGTACGACCCCGTTCTTTCTTTTAATTACATTTTAAAATAACGCTTGCATGTAACCAACAAGGGATGGTATGAGATTTAAGGTCTGAAAGCACGCGTTGTACTCTTTTTCCCTTGAACCGGTTTTGTCCCAAACGGGTTTTCCGGTAAGGTTTTTAACGAGGAAACAAGTAAATCGTGCTAATTTAGAGTCGAAGGCCGGTAACAAACTGGTGACGATGATCACAACAGTGGGGGGAATTACCTCTGATATCGACTTTTGCATGGCAAGAGACTTCAGGATTGAAGGGTCTCGATTGATAGGATTCAATGTAAGGGTCAAACAGTCGAATGAACCATGACTACATACACTGCTCGAACCCTGACACAAATCATGTACACATATACTACTATTATGCACAAGAATAAAGAGAAGTCCCTTCCTTGCAAATATCTTGTCCTTTAAATTTTTTCTTTACATTTCTTAAGGAATTCCCTGCTTCCGTTCCCCTAAAGGAAATGATACCAAGGGCCGCCTTAACCTGAGTTCGATAATCACTCTCTCACATGGGGACTTCCATCCAAAAACAAACTCAGACGGTCCAAGCTATTAGACCTCGGGGGTATAAGACCTATTAGGCGACCCCCGAATTTTATAGGCCACGACCGCCTCCACTCATGGACTGTTATCTTAGGCAAGCCCGGATAACTCTGGAAAGCAATCCCACTGGGCAACACCTGAACTAAAAGGCTACGTTCATATTAACATGGCTCGGAGACGTCCAAGACCTGTAACAACACAAAGCATTCAAAAAGAAAATTTTTCATAACCGGTTCTAAAGGCTACCCTCGGCAAACTATAATCTAAATTAATTTATTTGGGAGAACGTTTTCGGTAATATTGAACCCCCAAGATGCCTTAAAACAGAATAATGTAAAGGCAAGGTTTGTTTGAACCTTCGAACATAACCTAATTATTTCATGCTAAGGCATTTCTATCTTTATGAATACAAATAATAAAGCAAATGGAAAAATTCGAAAGTTGTGGAAGGGAAAGAAAGACTTATATATTTATCCAAAATTCTTTTTACTAGGGCCAAATGGCCCCGATACAAAATTCTTCAACGGCCAAAATAGCCTCAAAAAACAAAAGACAAAAAATGTCTAAAAGGATCCTAAGTGGCCTAGTCTTCGCCGGGGGCCGCGTCTTCACCTTCGGGGTTTCCACCACTTTCAGGCTCATCCGAATCTTCAGACCCCTCGGAATCCTCCTCCTCAGGATAAGCCAGCTTCCTATCCTTGGAATTCTCGATTTTAGCCAACAGGTAAAACCCCAAGCTCGAACTCCCTCGTGGGCCTCCCTTCGAGATTTGCACTTCATATGCTGCACCAGATTTCTCACTTGGTCCTGAGCCGCCTCGGCATCGGACTTATGTTGGGCCACCCTCTCATCAACCAAGCTAAGTTGTGACTGGAGATATTTGATCTTTTTGGCATGTATCAAGGCCTTTCCCTTTGCAGCCCGGAGCTGGACCTCAGTCGAAGCTAGTTGTTCCCGGGCAGTATCCTTTTCCGTGGCCAAGCGGTCCATGTTTCTCTTCCATTCTTCGGCCTCAGCTTTCACCGTATCCACCTCTTCCTGGAGCTTCTCGATCTGGTCAAGTTTTTTTGAACCTACGGGTTTGGGTCGTTAGCCACTATGTCTGAATCATCGTCACTAACTTCAAATAATCGGCTTACCTGCTCGACCAGGTCGACATGCTCCTTTCGAGCCGCTTATAGCTCCACCTAGAGCTTCTCACTGAGAAGATTGTTAGCATCCATCTTCCTAGTAAGCTCCCGAGTCTCAGCCTCATGTTGGTTTAACTCTTCCTGATATCGGAGAAACTTTTTGTGATGAAGCACCAAGGCCTGCAAACACAAAGAGAAATGTTACGATTATTTGCGACTCGAATCTAAGTAAATAATAAAGAGAAATTGTAAATTACCCGATTCAACACCTGTTGAGCATCGTTGAACAGGTAGGATGCTTCCACCTCGTCCATCTTGGCCCGACCATCTTCGGTCACCAAGCACCGAAGATAGCTGGCAACCCCTACAGGGGAAGAGAGAACCCGGGCATCTTGCGGGATAGACATAAGGATTAATCGCTTTCGGTAAGGATCAACACTCGGAGCTGGGAGTTGGTCTATTGGTCTTGGACTCGAAGAAAGTCCGTTGGCTCCTAAAGACGACATCTCCTTTGGTACCGGTAAGTCACCTAACCCGGTGACGTCCTCCGAGGCGGTAGAATCTAAGTCGTCGGAGAAGTTGTTGAAAGAATTTGCCACCCCTTGAGGCCCCTCATTTGGGTGTCCTTTCAAAATCTAGGCCTCGTTTATCATGGAGTCGGTAAATGAAGGTGACCCGGAGAGATCTATCACCCCAAGTGCATCTTTCGGGGTATTTCCTCTGCCCGAGAAGTATCAGTCGTGGTCTCATTTTCAAACTTCCCAGCTCGGGGAAAAATGATCTCGTCATACCCTAGTTCGGAGGCCCCAGCCTCTGTCTTCTCATCGGTCACCCTGGTTTGAGGCAGCTCAGTACTACTTCTCATGCGGGTCATCATCTCGAAAGCTTCTTCTTCTTCTTCTTTGGACCCGTCCCTCAGTCGATTGAGCGAGTCTGATGGGACCTCCCGGGAGATGGCACTTTCCTTGGATTTGTGCACCAACCTCCTTTTTGATTTTTTCCTCTCCGAGTTAGGAGAACTCGGAGCCCTCTTTATCTTCTTCTCTTTATCCTGCCACGAAATAAATGGTTCGGGGAGGATCTCTTCATCACCGGATGAAGGCCTCATTTCAATATCATTGGGAAGACCTACAAAGGAAGAAAAAGTGAGAACGAGTGCAACAAGAAAACTAAGTGTTATTCACTCAGCAGAGAAATCTCACCATGAGAATGGGCCTCCTACCGGCCCTTCAAAATTTTGCGCCACGCGCGTTCGAAATAGGGCTTCTGCGACACGATGCCCTTGACCCACTCCTTGAGTCGAGGAGCTGCATCCAGCATTCGAGCAACAACTGCACCACAAAAAAATGATAAGAAGGAAGACAAAGGAAAAATGATAAACAAAATCTTAAAGGCAAAATTCTACTTACATTTCATGTTCCGTTCCCAGGAAATGGCATGTCCTCGATCAGAATTAAATCTGAGGTCCTCACTCGAATGAGTCACCCCAACCAACTTCGGTCCCGATCCTGATCGATGCTCGAGAATGGGGCCTTACTGGCCCGGCGGTCAAGTTTTATTAGTACCCCTCGATAGAGTTGGGGGTTGTATAGACGCATGAGGTGATAGATGGTGAAGGGACATCCCTCGGTTTTGTTTACAAAGAAGCGAAGGAGAATGACTATCCTCCAAAAGGAGGGTTGAATTTGACCGAGGTTCACCTCGTACCTCTTACAAAAGGCGATGATGACCAGGTCCAAGGCGCCCAGCGTGAAGGGATAAGTATACAAAATTATATACCCCCCACGTAGGTAGAGATAGCTTCCTTGGGTGTAGGCACCACCACGTGCTTACCAACCCAGTTGCAATCCTCCTTGACCTTGGAGAGAAAACTATCAGTGACTGAGCATATATATTTCGAGACCGGCTTACACCGACCCGGTACCGAGGAGGTTTTATCAACCTTGAAATCAGCACCAGTCGGGTACCCCGCAGGAATGAACATCTTCAAAGGGGCTTCATTGTCATTTCCTCAGTAGCATTAGACTGGACATTTACCTCTTCAGCCGGTCGCGAGGCTGATGGAGTCTATTTTTGGGGAACAGACTTTGAGGTCTTCGCCATTTATTTGGAAATTTAAGGAAAAAGAGTAAGTTAAAAGAATGTGCTTGCTGATTTTAGATGAAGAACAGAAGTTCTTATAAAGTAATTTCAGAACAATCAGAAAATTGATGTTTGGGGATATTGAAATCTCTAAAGTACGATGGTAGAAGGTTTGAAAGTAAAGTTTGAATGAGCTAATGAGGGGGTATTTATAGTTTCTCGGCGACTGTTCATAGCTGGGAGTGGATGACCGGTAACTGACAGGCATTTAATGCCATTAAGACTTGACTGACGAGACGTTTTGACTATTTTGTCGTTTCTGTCGCAAAATATCGAGATCAGGATTGGAAGCTCATGTCATTTCTCATCGTCTACTCTCCAAAAAATGAAGGGACCATCTGTATATGGTCTAAGTCGAGCTCAACTACAACCTGGTATATTTGGCTTAGAACATGGCAACATGGATTGGAGATGGACCTCGAGCCTCACCGAGCTAGAACCTGAGGTCGAAAGAGTGGCCTTCGAGGAACGTTGATTCCGGTATTGACCCGGTATTGACCTTAGCCTCGAGGGAGCTCGAAAATAACAAACAGAAGATTGAAATATCCGTGACCGAATGGATATTACGGCAGGGATCTCGGCGCATATTGGCAAGTAACCGACAATTAGCAAATCAAGAGATTTTTACCTTTTATAGAATGTAACTAGAATAGGACTCCTCTACTATATAAAGGGGGGGGGGGAGGAAGGTCTGATAATTCATTGAACACATTGTAACATGCATCCCAAAGCAATATATCATTATTTCTAGTTCTTATTATCTCATCATTCTGTTCCGGCATCGATTAAAGCATTTTAGACTCGAGAGTGACCAACCTTCAAAGCCAAGATTGTTCAAATCGTGTGGTATGCATTTACTTTTTTTTTATCATTAGTTTCAATTTTAATCTGATTTCTCATTTTGTATCAAGTTAGATCACGTATCCTTAAAACCACGTATAAATTTAATTGTTATCCGATTTTGAGGATAAACAATTTATATATATTAAATCTTCAACATCCTTGACAGAATTACATAATTTAGTCAACCCAATTTTTCTTGAGTTTCTCCTTTAACTTTCTTACTGAAAAAGGAAAATAGTTCCCTACATCTTTATTTACTTTGAATTTTCTAATTTATCCATTTTTCATCTAATCAAACACTAGGTCAAGTAGTACAGTTTCATCAATAAGGGTTGTGGTGGAGTGGTAAATACTTCTTCATCCTTAACCAGAGTTCTTGGGTTCAAGCCCTAGGTATGTAGTTGCCTTTGTTAGGGAGTGGTTTACCCCCAATGTGAGACTTCCCGGTGCGAAGACGGATTTAATCGGGCCCCTATGCAGGTATAGGACTCCGATTGGGAAACAAAAAGAAGTAGTACAATTCTAGGAAAGTAACTGAAAGAATGGAAGTTAATTCCAATAATTTATTGTGCATTATCTATTAAGCAGAAATGCCACGCGATAATTAATTAAAACGATTTCCCAAATTAAGTGTTTTTATTTGGCCACACTCGTGAAATACCATTAAAGCCCTTGATTTCATATTTGGCTTAATAACCATTATTTCCCTCTATTGGATCAACATTGATTAAGACGACAACTTCAATGATGGAGAAGAACATGTTGACGATGTTGTTGCTGCTGATGATGATGATGACGACCATTATTCAGAGGAAGAGGGAGATGGTGGAGAGGACAGGAAAATGTCTAATGAGTTCATTGAAGAAGATCTAGTAATTAATCCAATTACTGGGATGCGGTTCAGTAATAAGGATGTTATGTTTTATTTTTACAAAGAAATATACAAGATTATCAGGGTTTTGCATTATTAAAAGAACATTAAATAAAAAAGGTGGTGATATTGTTATGGTTGTGATAGGTCTAGGAAACCAAGGAATAAGCATGTTACAAGAGGAGGAACTGTCGTGCTAGAACAAATGGAAGTTTGGAGGAGAATGGTTCATCGCGTGTTTCAAAGGTGGTTAAAAAATATAATAATCAATTGGAACCAGCACTATCGCAATTGATGGCTGGACACAGATCACTTAGTAAGTCTCTTAAGAGAGATCTTGTAGCCAAAGATATTGCTGGCTTAAGATCCTAAAAAAATATAAGAGTCATTGAAGTACTTGTTAGTGGCCCCGAAAATCTGGGTTCTACACCAAAGGATAGTAGAAATTATATTCTGAAGAGCAGAAATCCTCAGTTGCAAGAAGGGGATGCACAATCATTACTCAAGTTCTTCAATGACATGCAGCAAAAAGTTATGGAATTTTGCTACTCCGTAGATGTGGATGGTTTGGTCGACTTCGTAATGTCGTATGGGTTCATTCACACTCTAAAGTTGCATGTGAGGAGTTCCATGATGTAATATGCCTTTATACCACCTACCTTGTGAATCGATTCAATATGCCATTTGCTTCATTTGTTAGTGTCAATCAGCATAGAAAGTCCATACTTTTGGGATGCGCTCTTATGTATGATGAGGATATAACAAGTTACAAATGGCGCTCTCTACATGGCTTGGGGCTCTAAACAATGTTCATCCATTAGCTATCATGATTGACCAATGTGATAGTATTAAGTCTTCCATCAATGCATTGATGCCACATACGGTACATATATATTGTATATGGTACATATTCCAAAGTTTCCTATGAAGTTAAGTAGAGTTCTCGATGGTAGGATTGCAAAGGAAGAATTTAAATCTTTAGTCATTGATAGAATTAACGTTGCTACGTTTGAGAGAAGACGGACTGATTATATTCCAAAATGTAACTTAGATGGAAGGGATTAGATTTATAAGCTTTATTTAGAGAAGGAAAAATGGGTTCTTGTATACCTAAATGACCACTTTTGGGCTGGTATGTTGTCCACACAAAGAATTGAAGGAATTAATACTTTCTTTGATGGATTTATCACCCTCCAAAGCACTTAGAAGATATTTGTTCAGCCATATGAGTTAGCTACAAGAGCCGTAACGACCCGGTCGGTCGTTCTGAGAGTGTTAGCATGTTTCCCCCATTTTTGCTTCATTACATGTGGTTCAGCTCTTTTATGTTATGTTAGGTTGGTTGGCTCGTGTTCGGAGTGGTTTTTGAGAAAAACGAGACACTTAGTCTCTTAAGTTGATTATTTAGTTGAAATAGTCAACTGGAAGTTGACTTATATGTAAATGATCTCGGAATTTGGTTTTTATGGTCAGGAGAGCTTTGTTAGATGATTTTGGACTTAGGAATAGGTTCGGAATGTTATTTGGAGGTCCGTGGTAAAATTAGGCTTGAATTGGCGAAATTAGATTCTTGGCGATTTTCCTTCGGCAGTGGAAAAATTAGATATCGCGGTTGGAATGGAATTTCCGAAGTAGGAATAGGTTCGTAGTGTCATTTTTTATGTGTATGCAAATTTTCAGGTAATTCAGACGTGCTTTAGTTGGTTTCGGCATCATTAGTGAATTTTGGAAGTTTAGCAATCCTTAGGCTTGAATTCGGGGTCGAATCGGTGTTTTGATGTTGTTTTAATTGTTTTGATAGTTCGACTAAGTGCGGGTGATGATATATGACGTGTTGATATATTTGGTTGAGGTCCCGAGGGGCTCGGGAGGATTTCGAATGGTCATCGGAAAGTTTGGATTTAAGAGATTGCAACTGGTGCTGCTGGTTCTGGTTTTCCACACCTGCGGAAGGGAGATCGCAGATGCGGAGGTTGCAGGTGCGGAGTTGGAGGCCAAGGGGATTTTTTGCAGAAGCGGGAGAGTGAGCACACCTGCGAGCCCCCAGGTGTGAAGTGATGACCGCAGATGCAGAGCGAGCTGGGTAAGTAATTTCCAAAGATGCAGATTATTTTCGCAAATGCGGTTGTCGCATGTGCGAAAAATTGACCGCATATGCGGTTTAGCTGGTCAGAATAGTATAAAATTCCCCTTCGCGAATTTTTGCTTATTTCCACCATTTTTTAAGACGGGATTGAAGCTTTTGAGGGATTTTGAAGAGGGATTCAAGGAGAAAGACATTGAGGTAATGTTTTTCAACCTAACACTCGATTCTATGGTGATTTTCAGTTAATTAAGCATGGAATTTGTGGGATTTAAGGGTGAAAATTGGGGAATTAGGGCTTGAAACTTGAGACTAAGATTTGGGTGATTGAGGGGTCAAATAGAGTTAGATTTTGGTAAATTTGGTATTTATGTACTCGTAAGAGGATAAGGATTTTGTTTTCATGATTTTTATCGGATTCCGGGACGTGGGCTTGGGGGGTCGGGTTTGGCCAATTTCGGGATTTGTGATGTAATTTGATAATTTTGATGTGGGCTTCGTTCCTTTGTCATACATTAATGATATAATACTGATTTTGGTTAGATGCAGGGCGATTTGTGACCGAGTCGAGCGGCAAGGCTTCACATCAATACTGTTGAGACCTGAGCGGTCGTCTTAATGCAAACATGCTAGAATTCATAATAAATATTATGTCAAGGCTTCACACTGATGTTTTTGATACCCGAGTGGTCGTTTATTGCTATCATCTCATGTATTTCATTGATATTATTGTAACGACCCGGTCGGTCATTCTGAGAGTTTAGCCCCGTTTCCCCTATTTCTGCTTCATTATATGTGGTTCAGCTTCATTTATGTTGTGTTGGGTCGATTGGTCCGGGTTCGGAGTGGTCATGGTGAGAACTGAGACATTTAGTCTCTTAAATTAGCTTAATAGTTGAAAAAGTCAACTGGGAGTTGACTTATTGGTAAAAGACCTTGGAATGTAGATTTTATGGTTCAGATAGCTTCGTTAGGTGATTTGGGGCTTAGGAGTATGTTCGGAATGAAGTTTTGATGTCGGGTGTAGATTAGGCTTGAATTGGCGAAAGTTAGTTTTTGGCTATTTTCGGTCAGCAGTGGAAATAAGCTATCGGGGTTGGAATGGAATTCCGGAAGTTGGAGCAGGTTCGTAAAGTCATTTTGGATATGTGTGCAAAATTTCAGGTCAATCGGACGTGTTTTGGAGGGGATCGGGATTGATTTCGGATGGTTAGCGAAGGTTTGGACTTAGGAATTTGCAGCAACATAGCTGCTGGTGTTATTTTACTGGTGTGGCCGCACCTGCGGATGGGGAGCTGCAAGTGCGATGGCCGCAGGTGCGAAGGCCCTTGCGCAGGTGCGAAGTTTGGTAGCTTGTGAAGGGGTCGCAGGTACGGATGTTTGGCCACACCTGCGGAAGCGCAGGTGCGAAGAGGTAGTCGCAGGTGCGGAAATGGAGACTTAAGTCAAGTGCGCAGATGCGCACCTGGGACCGCAGATGCGATACCACTGGCCAGAAGAGTATAAATTCATGCCTTCGCGAAATTTTGGCATTTTTCTTCATTTTTGCATGCAGATTGAGTCATTTTGAGAGCTATTTGGAGAAGGATTTCGAGGGTCTTCAGTGGAGGTAAGTTTCCCGGATTATAAACTCGTTCCTATGCTATTTTGTGATGGATTAGGCTTGAAATTTGTGGTTAAATGGCATAAATTGGGGGTTTAGGGCTTGAGAAATAGAGACTTGTAAATTAAGGAATTTAGGCGTTGTTTGTGGTCAGATTGTGATGCATTTTATATGTGTAGACTCGGGGAAGGATAAGGATTCTTGTGACGTGATTTGTATCGAATTCCGAGACGTGGGCCCGGGGCTCAGGTTTGGCCGAATTTCGAGAATTGTGTTTAAATTGATAGTTTTCGATTGGATTTTGTTCCTTTAGCGTATACTGATGATGTTAATCTTATTGTGATAGACTCGGAGCATTTGGGAGCCGATTTGAGGGCAAGAGCATCGCGAATTAGTACTTTGGCCCGGGTGGAGGTAAGTAATTGCTATAAATCTTGTCCTGAGGGTATGAAACCCCAGACTTCGTATTTCTCACTGTTTTTAGAATGGCGCACATGTCGGATGACGAGTATGTGGCGTGCACTGATTTTTGGATTGGACTTGGTCCTCTCCGCGGCAACTATTGAGTTGTATATTTTTACTCTAAATCATATGTTAAATTGTGTTCTAAAACTATTGATATATTTGGGCTATAAGCCATGTTTGGAGCCTCGTGCAGACTTGTTTAGACCCCTTGGGGGCTTTTTACTGCAATTTCCTCACTATTGATTTATGATTTACACTCAGGCATGTAATGTTTCACTGATTTCAAAACTCGGCCTTATTTACACTGTTTTGAGATATAAAATGATGCTTTTGGGTCAAGTACCCCATTTTACTGCTACGCCCGAGGGGATTTTGAGAGGTTCTGACTGAGTGAGGCCGGGGGCCTGATTGTGAGGATATGATACGCCACGAGGTGGCTTGATATTAGCATTTGGGCTGAAGAATCCCCTCCGGAGTCTGTACACACCCCCAGTGAGCGCAGGTACCTACTGAGTGCGAGTGCCGAGTGCCGAGTGATTGAGAGGCCATAGTGACTGTGAGGTATGCGTGAGGGGCTGATTATGAGTGACTATGAGGTATGCCCGAGGGGCTGATTATGAGTGACTGTGAGGCATGCCCGAGGGGCAGGTTTTGATACATGTTTTTGCCTGAGGGGCTACTTATGATTTTACCACTTTCACTCTAAACTTATGAAATATGTTTTGCCCGAGGGGCCTTTTTATGAATTTTATCATTTTTACACTAAACTTCTTGAAAGTTATGTTGAAACTATTGGCAAGTATATTTCAAAATGATTTACTGAAATGAGCTTTTAAGCGTGATGATTTAATGTATACATTGTTTGAAAGAAAGGTTGTGCTTATTGTGAAATGATGATTTGATTTATGTGTTTCTTACTGCTCTGACCTGATTTATTTTCATTACTACTGAGTTGGCGTACTCACATTACTCCCTGCACCTCATGTGCAGATCCAGGTGTTAGGGCAGAGTGAGATGTGTATCTGTTCCAGAGATCTTCTCGGGGATTTTGTGAGGTAGCTGCACGCGTCCGCAGTCCTTCTCTCTCCTGCTTACTATTATAGAGTTTATCATTTCTTTTCAGTTGTATATTTTATGTAGATGCTCATGACCAGTGACTCCGGGTTCAAGGGGGTTGTATTTAATATTCGATATAGCTTTAACTGTTTTAAAAATGTTTAAAAGAAACCTTTATGGGTTATTAGTTTAGTGAATATGTAAATGGAAGCTTATTACGATTTGAGTGTAGTTTTGGTTGGCCTAGTTCCACGATAGGCGCCATCACGACCGGCTTAGATTTGGGGTCGTGACAATTATATACTCAGTCCTGTCATTTCATATCATATCATGTCTCAGTCTCGGTAATTGTAGTTTTGCACATTATATCATTGATTCGGGCTAGTTCATGCATTGTGAGCCCATGTGAGAGAGACTGGAGAGTGATGACTGAGTGAGGCCGAGAGCCTGATATTGAGTGATAGATATGGGATCAGGCTGCACGCCGTAGCATGTTATATTGATTATGTCTGGATCTGGCTTATGTTAGACACCCCTAGTGAGCGCAGTGATATTTGAGGGATGGATCTCCCCTGGACATGGATCTTCTTTGAAGTGTTTATATTTGAGGGATGGATCTTCCCTGGGCATGGATCTTGTCCGAAGTGTTTTATATTTGGAGACGGATCTTCTCTATGAGGCTAGATTGGCCTGGTTTCCTCGGTACTGACTGATGTTAGTGATGTGTATACGTATTCTGGGATGGATCTTCCCTTGGCCGTTGATCCATATACAATACCGAATAGTTGTGAGGTGTATCATTATCTGGAGATGTATCTTCTCCATAAGGCTGGATCAGCCTTCCTTAGTAGTGAGTGAATTCTGTCTTATGTGTATATATTTTGGGATGGATCTTCCGTGGGCCATGTGAGCCATATAAAGTACTGCGTGGACGAGTATTTGAGAGTGGGAGCACATTGTGCATTTCATACTGTCGATGCATTGGCATGTAGAATACGTTGAGGTATATATATGTTAAACTGTTCGAAACAATACTTATCTTATCACTTTGAACTGTCTAGTTAACTGAAAGCATGCCTAAATTTCTGTACATTGATTTTGTCATAAATGTGGAGGTTTAGTCTGTCACTACCTCTCAGCCTACAGTTTGGGCTTGTTTCTTACTTAGTTGGTGTACTCATGTTACCCCCTGCACCTTGTGTGCAGATTCAGGTATCCCAGGTCACAATAGTACAAGTTGATCTTTTGTTGTGGTTTATCTTCGGAGAGAGCAAGATAGCTGCCTGGCGATCGCAGACCCGCCTTTCTCCTTCCCTATCTTCCTTTGTGTATTTTGTTAGTTATTTCCTAGAAAAATGTTGTATTGATGTATTTTTGGCACCGTTATAGTGTGGCTCATAACTTATTGACACCAGTTTTTGGGATTTCTCTTTTCTACAGTATTTTGGGTGATTTTATCTTTTATTTTGATTTTCCTCTGATGGAAAAGGGTAATATTTATATATTATTATGATAGAAATCGAATTGGTTAAGAGTGTAGGCTTGCCTAGTTCCACGATAGGCACCATCAAGACCTGGTTGGTTTTGGGGTCGTGACAAGTTGGTATCAGAGCCTAGGTTACATAGGTCTCACAAGTCATGAGCAGGTTTAGTAGAGTCTTGTGGATAGATACGGAGACGTCTATACTTATCTTCTAGAGGCTGCGGAACCCTTAGGGAAAAATCTCACATTCTTGAATTCTTGTCGTGCGAATATTTATTCAGCCAAAGCGTAACTCTTTGAATTCCTTTCATGTATTTGAATACACACATGAGCGCTCGGTATTAGCTGTGCATCGACGACTTGTGATTTCCATGGATGAGGTGTGAGATGTGATTTTAGCATGTTGATAATGGGCTAGTCTGGAGGACTTGAGGCCGGGTTTTGTCTATGGCTTGAGTGCTGAGATTTCGATTGTGTGAGCACGTGCATTTGGGACTTATATGTCCATTGTGTTCTTATTGGTTGGATTTTGTGGCTGAATGACTATGTGGTGAGTGTGATTTGATGGTGATATGTGTTCAGATTGTTTGATTACGACAAAAAGAATTGGCTGGAGATGTAGCAAGAACTATAGAGTGTTTGACTTATGTCTTGAGTTGGCATATGGCCTCGAGTTGTGAGTGTATTGAAGGACCTCTCATGTAGTTTAGTTGTGGAGTGAAGTAGATTTTCATGTTGTGTTATGAGTTCCTGATGATATCTTTTGGCTGACCAATGCCCCAGCAGCGTTCATGCATTGGATGAGTAGTGTATCCCAGCCGTATTTGGGCTCCTTCGTTATTGCATTCATAGGTGATCTCATGGTGTACTCACGTAGCCAGGAGAAGCATACTCAGAATTTGAGAATTGTATTACAGAGATTGAGGGAGGAGAATCTTTATGCAAAGTTCTTCAAGTGTGAATTTTGGATCATTCCAGTAGCATTCTTGGGGCACGTGGTGCCTAGTGAGGGTATTCAGATGGTCAGACGAGTGTGTGGAGAGCTTTTAGAGTTCAAGATTGCTTTGACCACAGCTTCAGTGTTAGTTCTGCCATCAGCTTCAAGTTCTTATACCACGTATTGTGATGCCTCGAGGATAGGCATGGGTTACGTTTTAATGTAGGAGGATAAGTGATCGCGTAATAGCCACGATTTTGGAGGGGTATAGAGAGATATCAGTTTGAGGCTAAGCAGGCAGGGTTATCTCCTGCGGGGTGTCCTGAGGTTGTGTGATCTTTGATGCAATTTGAGTTTAGATCGCTTGGGGAAGTTGGCATGACTATTTCAATGGTGGATACGAGATTTGTAGACAATTTGAGATATTATATGGTTCGTGTTATATGAGCTTACGAAGGATTTAGTTGAATCTCGTTGCGGTATTGAGGCGGTGACAACATATGGGCATTATGAGTTATTGTTTGTTTTGATCTATGGCTTTGGGCTAAGTGGGGGAGTCTGCTAATGATTAGTTGGTTGCCCGTTTATGTGTTGTATTGGTTTCAGTTTGGGGTATACTGGATGATCAGTTATTACCTGCAGAGGTGGAGTTTGAGAATGACTCGGGTAATGGAAATTTTTTGATACAGGTTGTATTATGCTCTATGAGGATATGGGTCTTATTGAATGATTGAGTTGTTATTTGTAAAGGAAGTAGTCTGCGTGAAGTAGGAATTTGCTTGGTTGCCTAGGGGTGTGGGTTACTCCCTTAGGTGTTGGTGTATTGATGGGGTACATGTCGTTCGATCTGTTTGATCCGTTGATTTGAGATTGGCGTAGAGTAGATGACTCTCGAGAATAATTCTGATGGATTCAAGGTTTATATGTAACAATTGGGAATCTTCAAGATGTGTATTTGGCTGGAAACTGAGATTTTTATTGGAAGGCGTCAAGATTTGTGTTATTTCTATATCGTTGGGGATTCTACATTCCGGTATCATGAAAGGGAAGAATAGCTTAATTTCATCAAAAGTCTCCTTAGAGTAAGTATTTGAGATGTATATTTTCGACTGGTGTGTGGGGCATGTGGCATATTGTAATTTTCTCCAGAATGAAATCAAATGGAAATTCTTAACTGATTGAGTATGTAGTTGCTGGCGACTCAGATTGGATTTGAGGTTTGTCGTATCGTTCATAGGGTGGCATAATGGGCGCGATGTGTGGTGTAGTGTTGAGATTGCGGGTGCTAGGTCGCGATTCAATTTTAAAGGAAGGTTCTGAATTCTTAGGTAGCATGGACGATCTCAGATGATCAGATAGATGATGTTGCTTTTAAATATGGATCGATGAAGGTATAAGTTTCAGAAGAGGCATTGTGTCTTGATATATGGATACTTCATTGGTGGCGATACTCTCCTTGTAACACGTAAAGATTGTAGGGGTATCCCTCATGGTATAATTGTGTATTGGGGGAAATATTAGACATTCAGGCGACAAAGTAGAGATCGGATATGGTGATTTGTGTGCTCTGAGGGTTTGGAGTATGGGAACTCGAATGAGTAGATGATTTCATAGTTGTGGGTTGTAGAGACGTAGCCAAGGTTAGTCAGAGGTTAGTATGTGTTGTGATTCAATCATTATGGACCTTCGGAGGGTCATTTGTCTATTGTGCATGACCGGATTGATTTTGGGTTCCTTAGTAGGCCCAGTGGGGATAGGTGTTTTGCACCGAGTCGGATTGATTGGCTCCATAGTGCTATTGTGAGGGGCATGCCAGTTAGTGGTTATTAGGCTTATCTGTGTTCTGAGATGATTTATGAGTTACTCTTCCCTACTACGGGGAGCTTTGATTCGTTGGTTTTAGGCACACAAAGTGTGGTTCTATTGTGGTCTTATAGCGAGATTTGAGTAGGGTAAGTAATTGGGTATTGCAGGATTAAGATGTATCGATTATGTTCTTCCGGGTTCGTGTGGAATGGTATCGTCCAATTCTCCGTGGTTATGGTAATGCACTTTGAGTACTTGATGTCGGGTTTCGCATGGTTGTTGATTTTGGAGCAAGGCAGAGCAAGGTATATAATATGGACCAACGCTTGGATGGGGTCGCGCATTTCGGCAAAGTTATGTTGAGATAGGATGATTGTGTGTTGATTCGTGCGTTTTAGTTCTGTGGTGTGTGAGGAGTTCTTAGCATTGCGTTGTGGTGATGATTTTGTGGGACGGTTTTCTTGTTTGATGTCATTTTTCATGTTTGGGTACATTTGGAATGTTGTCTATTAGTGCACACGGGTTGTGGCTTTAAGTTGTATTGATACGTCATGTCGCTAGAATGGTTGTGGTAGATGAGATGGGATCGTCGGACCTAGGATGGTTACTTCCAGATCTAGTTACGGTATAATGGGAGGATATTAATGTTGATCGGCTTAGAGATTTTTGCTATATTTCCTGTCGAAGAGAGGGAGTTCCATCACTTTTTGTTCTGACGAATGCTTATGGATTTCTGCGTGTTTCTTTCATTGTTGGAAGTATATGAAGGTGTTATAATGGGTCTCTGTTTGATAGTAGGGTTATTACCGACATTGGGTTGCTTGAGCAGCTTCTATGATTAGAAATTTTCGCTACGAGTGTTTGAGATAGGTGGGATATCATGTGATTTCATCTTGAGTATGGCTATGGTTGGATTCAGCTTGTTCAGACTTATACAGTGTGTGGATGTGTGATTCGGATCTTATAGAAACGTTTTCAGATGTGTTGTGTTATCAGATCTATGTGGGACGCGGTGACGTGGGATCATCCCGGGTATGTGCATGGTAAGGTTATTCGATGATTTGATGGATTTTGGAACAACTCTTGGCACGTTCGAGGACAAACGTTTGTTCAAGAGGGGGAGAATGTACCGACCCGGTCCGTATTTCCGAGTGTGTTAGCCCATTTCCCCCGTTTCTGCTTCATTATACGTGGTTTATATCTTTTATGTTGTGTTAGGTTGGTTGGCTCGTGTTCGGAGTGATTTTTGAGAGAAATGAGACACTTAGTCTCTTAAGTTGGTTATTTAGTTGAAAAAGTCAACCGGAAGTTGACTTATAGGTAAATGATCTTGGAATTTGGTTTTTATGGTTCAGATAGCTTCGTTAGATGATTTTGGACTTAGGAGTGGGTTCGGAACATTAATCGGAGGTCCGTGGTAGAATTAGGCTTGAATTGGCGAAATTGAATATTTGGCGATTTCCGGTCGGCAATGGAAAAATTAGATATTGGGATCGAAATGGAATTCTGAAAGTTGGAATAGGTTCGTAGTGTCGTTTGTGATGTGTGTGCAAAATTTCAGGTAATTCGGACGTGGTTTGGTTGGTTTCGGCATCGTTGGTGAATTTTGGAAGTTTAAAAATCCTTAGGCTTGAATTCGGGGTTGAATCGGTGTTTTGATGTTGTTTTAAGTGTTCCGAAGGTTCGACTAAGTGCGAGTGATGATGACGTGTTGGTATATTTGGTTGAGGCCTCGAGGGGCTCGGGAGGATTTCGGATGGTCATCGGAAAGTTTGGACTTGAGAGATTGCAGCTGGTGCTGCTAGTTCTGGTTTTCCGCACCCGCGAAAGGGAGATCACAGATGCAGAGGTCGGAGGTGCGGTATGGGGGTCGCAGGTGCGGAGTTGGAGGCCAAGGGGATTTTTCGCAGAAGCGGGCGAGTGAGCGCACATGTGATCCCGCAAGTTCGAAGTGATGACCATAGATACGGAGCGATCTGGGTAAGTAATTTCCGCAGATGTGGATTATTACCGCAGGTGCGATTGTCGCATGTGCGAAGAATGGACCGCAGATGCGGTTCAGCTGGCCAGAATAGTATAAAAGGCCCCTTCGCGAATTTTTGCTTATTTCCACCATTTTTTAAGACGGTATTGAAGATTTTGAGGGATTTTGAAGAGGGTTTCAACGGGAAACACATTGAGGTAATGTTTTTGAACCTAACACTCGATTCTATGGTGATTTTCAGTTAATTAAGCATGGAATTTGTGGGATTAAAGGGTGAAAATTGGGGAATTAGGGCTTGGAACTTGTGACTATGATTTGGGTGATTGAGGGGTCAAACGGAGTTAGATTTTGGTAAATTTGGTATTGTGGAATCGTGAGAGGATACTGATTTTGGTTTCTTGATTTTATCGGATTCCGGGACGTGGGCCCGGGGGGTCGGGTTTGGCCAATTGCGAGATTTTGTGATGTAATTTGATAATTTTTATGTGGGTTTCGTTCCTTTGGCATATATTAATGATATACTACTGATTTTGGTTAGATGCGGGGTGATTTGTGGCCGAGTCGAGCGGCAAGGGCATTGCGGAGTAGAGTTTTGGCTTGATTGAGGTAAGTAACGCTTCCAAACTTGATTCTGAGGGTTCGAAACCCCAAAATACGTGTTATGTGATTAGAATTGGGCTGAAGGAGCCCCTCCAGGAGTCTGTACACCCCCAGTGTGCACAGTCGACTATTATATGGATCGGGCTGCACGCCGCAGCAGTATATATATATATATATATATATATATATATATAGTGGGCCGGGCTGCCCCCCGCAGCAGTTATGCATGTTCATTGTACTGGCTGAGTACGAGTGTTAAGTGAGAGCATGAGATACTGATAGTGGAGTCACGAGTGACTGAGAGGCTTGCCAGAGAGGCTTTATTGTGAGTGATACTGTGCCCGAGGGGCTTATATTTTATGAAAATGATGTTTACACTCTTCTTTACACTAAGTCTCTGATAACAAATGTTAGATAAATGTTTTTATACGAGATTTTTAAATGGAAACCGGAGTTTTATGAAATTTTTGGAATTGTAGATTCCTGACTTGATTTATTCATTTCCACTGTTACTCATTATATGGATTTACATGATTTAAATGCTCATCATTACACTCAAGTTTTTAGTTACATTGATTACTTACTGAGATGGCGTACTCACGTTACTCCCTGCACCTCTGTGTGCAGATCCAGGTACCGGACCATCTCACTAGTTGATTTCCGGACGAGCTTGGAGTTGTTTGAGGATTGAGGTAGCTGCTCAGTGTCCCCAGCTCACCTCCTTTCCTTCCCTCAAATCATAGTTTCTTTTGGTCTTTTGTACCTCAGACTTTTGTTGTAGCAAGTCACTATGTTGTACATTGTATTTTCAGTCTTAGATGCTCATGAAAGTTGACTCCAGGTTTTGGGGAAGTATGTATTTGTTTCATCTCATTCTGATATTTTTAAAATCTGCTTATTGCGGGAAATTATGATATATATTGATAGTCTGTTACAGTTGGCTAGCCTAGTTCCATGATAGGTGCCATCACGGCCGGCTTAGGATTTGGGGTCGTGACAGATAGGAATATATAAACATATATATTGATGCGGCACGCATCCCGATCCCACCAATCCTCCATTTTCCTCTTTAACAATTACAATAAAGTAAATAATATATATATGTGTTGCGGCGTACAACCCGATCCCACCAATCCTCCCCTATTCCTTCGTAACAATTACAATAACAGTAAATATTAAAAATATGTTGTGGCGTGCAACCCGACCCCACCATATATCATTATCAACATAACAATTCACCCTTATTAGTCCATATCAATTCACCTTTATTCCTCTTGTTGCAGCGTGCAACCCGATCCCACCGAATAATCATATTCACCCTTATTACTCCTCATCAATCCTCCCATATTCCTCCTGTTGCGGCGTGCAACCATATCCCACCATATAATAATATAGATCAATCAACCACAATTCAAAAAGTCAATAACAAGAAATTCTACAACGAAAGGTAATGAGTACACAACAAAAAGGGCACTACGT
Source organism: Nicotiana paniculata (assembly GCA_005239505.1). NCBI lineage: Eukaryota > Viridiplantae > Streptophyta > Magnoliopsida > Solanales > Solanaceae > Nicotiana > Nicotiana paniculata. The sequence continues at coordinate 32,270 of ML319995.1, forward strand.
AACAATCAAAGGAATACAACAACCTTTAAAAGGAAACAAGACATGTAAGGCACGTGATAACTACACAGGTATTCACAACAACTTGGACTCATAATAGATGAGCACGTAATCATAGAATAACTCAACAGTTAAGAGGTAACAAGATAATAATGAAGGAAATGACAACAACCAAGGCATATAGAGGCCAAATAGAAAATAGGAAGAAAATAAGGACTAACAACATCGTATAGAGCATGTGAGAATAATCTAACAAAGGGGTACCACATTTTATGACAATTTACTTAAAAGTATGAAAAGACACTAGGCAATCTATCCGGTCAAGACCATATATAAACTGTGTAACCACTCGTCACCTTGCGTGCACGACCTTCACATATCAAAATAGCACAACTGACTCAATTCCTAAGGGGTGGTTTCCCCCACACAAAGTTAGACAAGATACTTACCTCAATTCGGCCAATTCAATACTCAATTTAGCTTTTCCTTTACCAATTCACCAATGCTCGGCTCAATCTAACTAAAAATGACTTAAATACATAAAATAATGCAAGAGAAAACAATTTCAATTAACAAAGCTACGATACTTATACAATTTGCAAAAAGTCAACAAAAGTCAACTCCCAAGACCCGCATCTCGGAACCCGACAAAATTTACAAAATCCGAACACCCATTCTGATACGAGTTCAACAATATCAAAATTATCAAGTTTCGATACCAATTTGTCCTTCAAATCATGATTTTTACATTTTGAAAAATTTCATAAATTTTCCCCAAATTCCCAACTTAATTCACTAATTAGATGATGAAATTAGTAATGGATTCATGAAATATGATAAGATTCGGGTGGAGAACACTTACCCCAATGATTTGATTGAAAAACCCACGAAGAATCGCCCAAAATCGAGCTCTAGAACTCCAAAAATGGTGAAAATGGCAAACCCTCGGAATGGAGTACTATTTATTCTGTCCAGATGCTAAAGCATCGTGAACGCAGGAGTTTACTCGCATTAGCGAAGAAGAAAAGATGAAGGCTGCCCATATGTGCTTCGTGAAAAGAAGAAAAGTTTGATGGCCCAACGACTGCTCTTCGCGAACGCGTGAAGTAGTATGCGAATGCGAAGAATGGAATGGCATAACTATGCGAACGCGTGAGAAGAACGCGAACGAGATGAGGGAAAATACAGACCTTCGCGAACGCGAAATATTGAACGCAAATGCAAAGAAGGATTTTGAGGTGGTCAGGAGTTACACTTCGCAAATGCGGGAAACACTTCGCGATCGCGAAGAAGGAAACCAGAAGGCCGAAATAGCAGTTCAAAAATAGAAGAAAATGGCCCGTAGCCCACCTGAAACACACCCAAGGCCTCTGAGACCCTGTCTAAACACACAAACAAGTTTTATAACCTAACCCGGACTCGCTCGAGGTCTCAAATCACATCAAACAATGCCGAAAATGCAAATTTCATCATGAATCGAACTATGAACTTCCAAATCTTCCAATTTCGAAAGCTCATGCCGAAACCAATCAAACAAGCCCAGAATGACGCCAAATTTTGCAAACGAGTCCCAAAAGACATAACGAAGCTGAGCCAACTCTCGGAATCACATTTCGACCCCGATATCACAAAAATCAAATTCCGGTCAAATTTCACCGCTTAAGCTTCCAAAAACTAGACTCCTTCTTCCAATTCAACTCCAAATCATCTGGTAACTGAATCCAACCATGCACGCAGGTTGATATACACAATGTGAAGCTGCTCGCCATGTGCCACCGAAGGGATCTTAAATTCTTAAAACGACTGGTCGGGTCGTTACAACCTTGAACCTTCTTCAATCACCAACGCTCATAGAAATAAACCACTATTTTCCACGATAGTGAAGTAGCACGATTTCTACCGTTAGAGGAAGATGCTTGTAGATTTTTCTTGGAATATACTGGAAAAAAAAAAAAGCAATACTATTAAGTTTTGGAAAATATGAAACTGAAACAAGATATACAATACTGATGCATATATATTTCCTGGATTTAAGGTATAAGAAACAAAAGTATTTTATCTAAAAAAAATTCAGTTAGGATTAACTCAAGAAGTTATTGTAACATTAAAAGAAATAAAGTTTAAAGGACATAGTAATTTACCAGATCGTCGTAGTTGATGTATGAATCAGTCATAACCACTTCAAATATTGGATGATTCCCTTCCTCATTAGCATCAGAAGCAGAGTAAGATAGGGCTTGTTTGGTAGAGGGAGAGGCGTCCATAGTTTAGGGTTTATAGGTGAATGGATTTTAGGCCTTTAGGGTTTGAGTATGTGATTATATATATGAGGCCAACCCAGTCCAGAAAAACTCAAAAAGTTTGAATGCTAATTTTCCCTCTTAACTTTTTCTTTCGTTCAATTTTGACAACTTTTTTTTCCTCCTAAAAAAACTCTACAATATCTTGTCCCAGAATACAAGTGCCCCTATTCGTTCATCCTCTCTTTCTTACTACTCTCTCCCTATTCTATCATTCTATCTCTATCTTTCTATCTCAACAAAAAAAATGGCAGCTTTGTATCCCATCGTTTGAGTGCTAATTAAATAGTGTTTTAATGCAAATTTCATCGTTTTTCATCCTAAATTTGAATCCTAACTCATTTTGATTATGAATTATATATATATATTCTGTATAGAAAGGTCTCTTTTAGTGGAATTGTACTAACTATTTCGGTTACAAAAATTGTATTGATAATTACAATTTTTGAATCCCCATGCAGATATTAAATCCTATTTACTAACAAAACTATTCACATACCAACCATTTAACTTCTCAATAAAGCATTTACACCTCTTATTTACTCTTCCTAACTCTTTCGAATTCAAGACTTAAAATTAGTCTTTTAAAATGATATAAAAGATGAAAAAAGAAAGATACAGTTATAACAAAAAAACACGAGAGCTGAATGAAGATAGAAATTTGATATCATTCATAGTTCAATAGAAAATAGAAGTACACATACCATAACTGGATGAACTTAAAAATAAAAGCTAAAAAAAGAAGAAAAATCAACACAAACATAACCTAAAAACTAATTAATTTCAATCGGGTCTTCAGAAGTTTCTTGTCCTTTCACTTGCACTTTGAAGACAACAAACAATGGCGCAATTTCAACCAACTCAAATTTAACGACACAACCTCGCTTGATATCATTCTCCACCACAAAATTTTTCCATCCATCTTTGAGCCTTCTTCGTTCACCAATGGCCAGTCCTACAAATCACCCTTTGCAACCATATCGAAGAAGCGCGGTGTTATTTGTTTCAGGAAGATGTTCGTAGATTCATTTTGGAATATGCTGCAAACAGAAGAAAAAACCATTAGTAGTAGACTTTAACCCTAAACTATAAAACACAAATCCACACTGACGGAGGCATCAAAATATACCGATACATATATTTATCTGGATTTAAGGCATCAAAAATAGTAGTAAGAAACTCATTTAGCCCAAACCCCCCATAAAAAAGCCACACTGCCGGAGGTTAATGGTTTAATTATTTATTAAAAAAAACTCATTTACCAGATAGTCGCGATTGATGTATGAATCTTTCATAAGCACTTCAAATGTTGGATTTTAAGCTCTTCCTTGTTATCATCAGGAGAGGATTAAGATAGGAATCATTTGGCAGAGCTGGGATAAGATTCCATAGTTGGTTTTCTCGGATTTGTGTAAGAGTGTATATTTATGTCATTAGGGTTGTTTGGGTGAATGTGTATATATACATATACTTTAATGACCCGACTGATCGTTTTGAGTAATTTTGTTCGGCTCGATAGTTTGAGGTCACGAGTAGCTTCACACGGTGCATTGACTTACGTGCATTATCGTTTTTAGTTTTTGAGAGGTTCAAAAAGGATTTTTAGGTGTGACTCCCATTTGAGAAGCTCGAAGTTGAAAGAACTGACCAAGACTTGACTTTTAATATTTGACCCCGGATCGGATTTTTGACGGTTCTGGTAGGTCCATAGTGGTTTTGGACTTGGGCGTATGTGTATTGGTAAAAAAGTAGTTTCACACGTAAGCCAGCTTTTGACAACTCAGCTAGTCATGTGGACACTGGAAAACACGATAGCTGGAAATAACTCTTTGAAGAGGTACGGTACAAGGAGACATGGTTCAGTAAACCCACGAGCTTATCAGCCACGGGACGTCCAATTTGATCAAAACGGGAGAGAGGCACGGTCAGAATGAATCTAGACAAAGCTACAGGCAGATTCACGAACCCACAATTAATTACTCAAACGTTATATAACTGAACCCCTATTTACCGTTATCCTTTGTAATGCCTCATTAATGTCATAATTAGTCATTAATGAGTGACCATAGCAGCAGTCGTACGTTATAAGAATCTCCTATATAAGGGTGGGAAACACAGCTTGTAAAGGCATCTGATTCTCAAAATACAATCAACTTCGATCTTTTATTTCTGTAAATTGTCCATTATTAATTTTTCCATTATCTCGATTATCAGTAACCCGTATTCATCTTAAAATAAGCTTTAGTCAAAGGATCTAATTCTTTGGTTAAACAAATTAGTTCCGTTACCGAGAATCTGATAATCTTTATTTACTTTCCAAGTTATATCCTTTGAATTATGTCAAACCCCAATGACAACAGCCAGCAAAGAAGTGGAACCCCAGTTCCATCACCTTCAGGAACCCCGCGTGGTTCAAGGGAAGAATCCCCGGAAAGATCCAATAACAACCATGGTAATAATAATCAAACTGTGGAACAAGATCATGTAAAGCGAATGATCGCAGAGTATGTGAGCCAAGCTTTGCAGGAATTTGCGAGAGGATTACCAGCAGCGTTGCCTACACAGCCAATGCCACTCCCCAATAACACCATCACCATGGAAAATCCTCAATCTGGGTTGGCAAACTCAGGAAGAGGAGATACTCCTAATGAATCTCTCAAAATGAGACCAGGTATATTTAATAACTCAGAATTACAAAATTTACTGTTAACCATGCAGAAACAGATGAAGGAGCAGAATGATCGCATCGAACAAATTCCTGGTGTACCACATGTTATCAAAGGCATCGATGTTGATAGATATTCTCAACAACCGTGAAAGCCTAGTGCGGCACCTTTGCCTATACCCAAGAAGTTTAAAATTTCTGACGTTCCCAAATATGATGGAACAACTGACCCACGCGACCATGTGACTGCTTTCACAACTAGGGTAAAAGTCAACAACTTAAAGAAACAAGAGATTGAATCAGTCCTTGTCAAAAAATTGGGAAAACACTTACCAAAGGGGCTCTAACCTGGTATTCTCTTCTCCCTGAAAATTCTATTGACTCTTTTGCTGAGCTTGCAGATTCATTTATAAAAGCACACTCTGGTGCACAAAAAGTTGAGAAAAGAATGGAAGACATATTCAAAATAAAACAAGGAAACACGAAACTACTCCGTGAGTTTGTAGATACGTTTCAACGAGAAAGAATACAGTTACCCAGAGTGCCTGATAATTGGGAAGCCATGGCATTTGCAAGCAATTTGAACGATAAAAGCTCAGAAGCCACCAGGCGACTTAAGGAGAATCTAAGAGAATTCCCCGCCACAACATGGAACGATGTATATAACAGGTACAATACTAAACTCAGAATAGAAGAAGATATCATTGCTTGTTTGAGAGATGAAGATCATTCCAGATCCAGACGACCTAAATCAGATAGAAGATCAGGTAAAAATAGGTACAATCCTTACTTAGGACCCTCGGGATGCGATATCCGCCCCAGGTTCAAAAATACTAGGTCGGACTATAGACTACAAGGAAGAGATGTAATCTCATCCTCGTCTAGATCTAGAAAAGATCGAGATGAACGAACTAGAGGTAGTACTCAAATTGGGGATCATACCTTTAACGTAAGTACTAATGAACTTGTCTCAATATTGAAGGACATGGGAGACAAGGTCAAATGGCCCAAAGAGATGTGGTCAAATCCAAGTAGAAGAAACCCAGATCACTGGTGTGAATTTCACAACGATCATGGGCATAAAACTGCGGATTGCAGATTTCTACAAGGAGAAGTAGAAAATTTATTAAAACAAGGCTATTTAACAGAATTGTTTAGTGATAAAGGTAAACAGGCATACATGAGGAACACGCAGGAGCCCCCAAAGCCTCCATCTCCAAAACGAACCGTTAACGTAATACACGGTGGTGAAGAAGCAAACAGAGTGATTTGCAAAACAACCACAAAGTTCACAATTACACACGGGAAACGTGCTCGTGGATAGGACGATATAACCTTCCATGATGCAGATAGTAGCGGATTAATGCTTCCGCACAATGATGCTCTGGTAATATCTCTACTTATTCATGATTGTTGAATGATCCAGGCAGTTCAGTCAATATCATTTTGCTAAGAGTCATGGAAGAAATGCTACTGGGGAATCAAGTAATCCCAAAACCACGAGCCATATTCGGGTTTGATAACTTTATGGTTATAACAAAAGGAGAAATTGAGCTTAACACCTATGCTGAGGGGGTGATCAAAAGAGCTAGGTTCCAAGTAATTGATACTCACATGGCTTATAACGTGATAATTGGAAGGCCATGGATCCACGACATGAAAGCGATACCCTCCACATTGCATCAGGTAAGTAAATTTCCCTCTGAATGGGGGATTCAACGAATCAAAGGAGATCAGCAGACATCAAAAAATATAAATTATGTGGTACACTACAACAAGAAAATAGAAGTGGAAGAATTACGAGATAAGGAAATCTCCCAAATAGGTAACGCCGCCCAAACAGACATAGAAAAAATTGCTGCCCAAATAGGTACGGAAGATATTATTGCTGAAACAGGCACGAAAGAAAATACTTACGAGCAAAAGAGAAAGTTACCACGGAAGGTGTACTATACTATACATATTCGGACTCTAGACCGGACGTTATTCATGAACTGGAGGAAGATGAGCACATCAAAACAACTATGGAGGAGCTCGAAGCTGTTTCATTATCTGAACAAAAACCTGAGCAAAAAGTGTATATAGGCACGAGGCTAAGCCCCACTCGAAGAGGTAAGTTAATTGATTATTTAAAAGCTAATGCAGACTGTTTTGCGTGGTCCCACTCAAATATGACAGGCATCCCACCAGAAGTGATGACTCATAAAGTAAATGAAGATCTATCCTTCGTACCTGTTAAGCAGAAGAAAAGAAAGCAAGGACCATTCAAGAACCAAGTGATCGATGAAGATGTATAGAAACTCTTGAAGATTGGTTCGATACGAGAGGTAACGAACCCTAACTAGTTGGCAAACACCGTGGTAGTACCTAAATAGAATGGCAAGTGGAGAGTATGCATAGATCATACTGATTTAAACAAAGCATTCCCCAAGGATTCATTTTCATTGCCTCATATAGATCAAATGATTGATGCTACCGCAGGTCATGAACTATTAAGCTTTCTAGATGCATATTCTGGTTATAATCAGATTAAAATGGATCCTTTAGACGAGGAAAAAACCTCGTTTATCACGAATAGGGGAACTTGTTGTTATAAAGTCATGCCTTTTGGCCTAAAAAACGCTGGAGCCACCTATCAAAGGCTAGTGACCAAGATGTTCCAAGAGCATTTGGGAAAACGATGGAGGTGTACATCGATGACATGTTGGTAAAATCAACACAAGCACAAGACCAT
>MDKI01288478.1:0-21677 GCA_005239505.1 Nicotiana paniculata
GGTTTGATGCTATATGGGTTATTGTGGATCGGCTGACCAAGTCGGCGCACTTCATTCCTGTTGTTACTACTTATTCTTCGGAGCGGTTAGCTGATATCTATATCAGGGAGATTGTCCGATTGCATGGGGTTCCAGTTTATATCATTTATGACAGAGGTACTCAGTTCACATATCAGTTTTGGAGATCCGTAGAGAGAGAGTTGGGTACTCAGGTCGCGTTGAGCACTGCGTTTCATCCTCAGACCGACGGGTAGTCGTAGCGTACTATTCAAATTTTGGAGGATATGTTGCGTGCATGTGTCATTGACTTTGGGGGTTCATGGGACCAGTTTCTGCCACTCGCAGAATTTGCATATAATAATAGTTAACAGTCGAGTATCCAGATGGCTCCATTTGAGGCTTTATATGGTAGGAGGTGTAGATCTCCGGTTGGTTGGTTTGAGCCGGGCGAGGCTAGGATATTGGGCACAGACCTGGTTCAAGATACGTTGGGTAAGGTGAAGTTAATTCAGGAACGGCTTTGCACGACGCAGTTTAGGAAGAAGAGTTATGTGGACTGGAAGGTCCGAGATGTGTCTTTCATGGTTGGGGAGAAGGTACTACTGAAGGTGTCACCCATGAAGGGTGTTATGAGATTCAGGAAGAGGGGAAAGTTGAGTCCCCGGTTTATTGGGCCTTTTGAGGTGCTTTAGAGGGTTGGGGAGGTGGCTTATAGACTTGCCTTGCCTCCCAGCTTATCGAGTATTCATCTAGTGTTCCATGTTTCGATGCTCCGAAAGTATGTTGGTGACCCGTCTCATGTTTTGGACTTCAGCACGGTTTAACTCGAGGGTGATATATCATATGAGGTAGAGCCAGTGGCTATTTTGGGTCGTCAGGTCAGAAAGCTGAGGTCTAAGGATATAGCTTCAGTGAAGGTTCAGTGGAGAGTACAGCCGGTGGATGATGCCACTTGGGAGACCGAGCGGGAGATGCGGGACATATATCCTCACTTATTCGAGACTCCAGGTATGTTTCTAGACCCGTTCGAGGACGAACATTTATTTAAGAGGGGGAGGATGTAACGACCCGACAGGTCGTTTCGTGAGATTAGCCCCGTTTACCCCATTTCTGCTTTATCATATATTGCTTAGCTTGTTTATGTTGTGTTGGGTTGGATGGTTTGAGTTCGGAGTGGTCGTGGTGAGAACAGAGGCACTTAGCCTCTTGAAGTAGCCTAATATTTGAAAAGTCAAACTGAGAGTTTTCTTATTGGTAAACGACCTCAGAATGCGGATTTTATGGTTCAAGTAGCTTCATAAGGTGATTTGGGACTTAGGAGTGTGTTCGGAATTAAGTTTTGATGTCCGTTATAGAATTAGGCTTGAATTGGCGACAATTAGTTTTTGGAGATTTCCGGTCGGTAGTGGAAAATAGGCTATAGGGGCCAGAATGGAATTCCGACAGTTGGAGCAGGTTCGTAATGTCAATTTGGATATGTGTGCAAAATTTCAGGTCAATCGGACGTGTTTTTGTTGGTTTCGGCATAGTTGGAAAAATTTGAAAGTTCCAAATTTCATAGGCTTGAATTTGATGTAATTTTGGTGTTTTCGTGTTGTTTTTGCTGTTTCGAAGGCTCGACTAAGTTTGAATGATGTTATGGGGTGTGTTGGTATATTTGGTTGGCCCCGAGGGGCTCGGGAATGATTTCAGATGGTTGGCGAAGGTTTGAACTTGGGAAATTTGCAACAAATAGCTGATGGTGTGAATCTTCTGGTGTGGCCGCACCTGCGGAAGGGCAGCCGCAGGTGCGAAGGACCCTGCGCAGGTGCGAAGATAGGCCAGGCAGGAGAAACCCGTAGGTGCGAAGCACTGAGCGCACTTGCGAAGCCGCAGGTGCGGAAAAGAGACTGGAGGTGCGAGAATTCGACTGTTAGTGGGTTTTCGCAGGTACGCACCTAGGACCGCAGGTGCGGGTCCACAGCTGCGAGGAAAGGTCCACAGATGCGGATTAACTAGGCAGAACAGTATAAAAGGATACTTCCGGTAAATATTGGTTATTCTTCCATTGTTGCATGTGGGTAGAGCTTATTTGAGAGCAAATTGAAGAAGGTCTTCGAGGGTCTTCAGTGGAGGTAAGTTCCCGAACTATATAACTCGTTTCTATTCTATTTTGTTTCTGATTAGGCTTGTAATTTGAAGAATTAATGTGGAAAAAAGTTGGGAAAAATGGGGAGGAAGATTGGAAATTCTTTTGGTGATTTGAGTGGGCAGTTATGGTCTGATTGTGGAGTTTTTGGTATATATAGAATTGTGGGAGGATGAGGATTCTAGTGATGTAATTTTATTGAATTTCGAGACGTGGGCCTGGGGCTCAGTTTTTGGCCGAATTTCGAGAATGGTGTTAAAATTTATATCTTTCGATTGGGTTTTGTTCTGTTAGCGTGTATTGATGATGTTAATATGATTTTGGTTAGATTCGGAGCTTTTGGGATCCAATTCGAGGGGCAAACACATCGCGGAGTAGCTTTTGGGCTGTTTTTAGGTAAGTAATGATTGTAACTCTAAACCTGAGGGTATGACACCGCGTTATCTGTTATTGTGTTGATAAATGGGGTGACGCACATGCTAGGTAACGAGCGTGGGGGCATGCACCGATAGGGATTCTGACTTGGTCCGTCCCCTAGCGAGTATTTAAGCCGTATTTGATTTGAAACCTTACGACATCTTGTCTTTCAGAAGTTTATACTTGTTTATTGGTTGTGAGCCATGTCTGGGGACTTTTGCCGATGTGCTTAGACCCTTAGGGGTATTTTCCATGTTTGGGGCCTTGTGCCGATCTGTTTAGACCCTCAGGGGGCACTTTTACACAATTCTCCCACTATCTTGTTAGTACATTGTAAACTCAGTCATGTTTCCTACTACTGTTATTTTCACTGTTATCACCCTGCTTTGAAAACTCTGAAAGTATTTGGGGCTGAGTCCCGTGAGTTGAGATAAATTGCCCAAGTGGCTTGTGAGGGTGACTGAGTCAGGCCGTGAGCCGAGTATGTGAGGATAGTTATGGGACGGGCTGCATTCTGCAGCAATATATATATATTATATTTATATTTGGGTTGGGCTGCACGCGGCAGCAATATAGATTATATATATATGGATCGGGTTTCACGCCGCAACAATATATGTTATATATGGATCGGGTTGTACGCCGCAGCAATATACATATTGGATCAGGCTGCACGCCGCAGCAGATATAGCGCTTGCGCTGAAGGAGACCCTCCAGGAGTCTGTACACCCCCAATGAGCGCAGTCGACTATTATATGGATCGGGCTGCACGCCGCATCAGTATAAATATATACATGTATGTATTGTGGAGCTGGCTGCCCGCCACAGCAGATGTGTGTGTTCATGGTACTTACTGAGTACGAGTTTTAAGTGAGAGCATGAGATACTAATAGTGGAGTCACGAGTGACAGAGAGGCTTTATTGTGAGTGATACTGTGCTCGAGGGGCTTATATTTTTATGAAAATGTTGTTTTTCACTCTTCTTTACACTGAGCCTCTGATAATAAATGTTGGACAAAAGTTTTCCTACGACATTTTTATATGGAAACCAGAGTTTTTACGAGATATTCGGAGTTGTAGATTTCTGGCTTGATTTATTCATTTCCACTATCATTTGTTATACGGATTTACGTGATTTAAATTTCTCGTCTCTACACTCAAGTTTTTAGTTACATTGATTACTTACTGATTTGGCGTACTCACGTTACTCCCTGCACCTCTGTGTGCAGATCCAGGTACCGGACCATCCCACTAGTTGATTTCCTGACGAGCTTGGAGTTGTTCGAGGATTGACGTAGCTGCTCAGCGTCCCCAGCTCACCTCCTTTCCTTCCCTCAGATTATAATTTATTTTGGTCTTTTGTACCTCAGACTTTTGTTTTAGCAAGTCACTGTTGTACATTGTATTTTCAGTCTTAGATGCTCATGACAATTGACTCCAGGTTTTGGGGAAGTGTGTATTTTTTTATTTCTTGCGGATATTTTTAAAGTCTGCTAAACCTTGGGGAAATTATCGGATATATTGATAATCTGAAAAGGTTGGCTAGCCTAGTTCCATGATAGGCGCCATCACGGCCGGCTTAGGATTTGGGGTCGCGAAATTATGTGTCTATGATTTACATATTATTACTTCTGAAATTCATGGCTTAATGTGTTTTTGGGCTACTTTTGTGTGCAACCTTGTTAGCTTTGCACTTTCTTTGAGCCTCTTTAGCATTTAAATTTACCTTAAGCTACCAATTCTGAAATGTGTTATTTAGACATGCTTCACCTGAATAAGTTAGACCTTTTTAAGTTCATATTATCTTAACGTGTTGATACCTGAACGCCTACACTTACTATTAGACATGAACTTGCTTTCCCGCTGTATTCTAAATTCCTATAATGGATGTCTCGCATCTGTATTATGTTCTAATCTATATTGAGACCTTCACTATCAACTATGACTTGCTCTCCTGTTAATGTGGCCCTTAACATGCCTTTGGTTTTGATAATTCTGTAACCTTAGTGACTACTTGGGATCTTTGGAATAGCTATCTTAATTTGTGTTTCTTTTCCATGTTTGACACTGTCTTGCTTCATGATGTAAGCTAACATGTCTGTCTTCTGATATTGTAATGAATACTTAGCTTAATTTGAAACCTTAAGCTTTACATCCTCTAAGTTAGAGCTCTACTCAAAATTTGTTTGGTATTATGCACCTTTGCATATTAATCTTAGGGAACCTGTTTCTCCCCTAACTCTTTTAATGTGTTTCTGCCAATTTGCTGAGTTTTTAACCTGCTTCTAAGTCTTATTGATCCTCTTAATTGACATATTTTGTGTTTTTAACTTGACTATTGCTGTTTTTCTAAAAATATAAGTGTATCTCTTCCAATTCAGTCCCTTAATCGTCGTTCTTTCACTTTCATCTGCTACCTACATTATTCTGAACTTATCACTCCTGGCCGGCTGAAAGCCTAGGCCACCAAGACTCTCACCATTGACCTCCCTAGTGTGAGCAATGCTCAAGGTCCTATTTGAGACCCTTGTGAACTCTGACACATTAGGTCTTGAGGTTCTTCGATCACTCCCCTTACTACTAAGACCTGAGCTATTGCTAACACTCAGTTCTTTCCTCATTTTATCTACTGAATATGCAAGCTGGTTTGTTTAAGTCATATAGTAATTTTGTGATTGTTTGGTTTGGTCTGAGTTCCTCTATGACTTTTGGGCTTGTGCTGATGGGCACAACCCCGTTTGGATCTTGGCATGCTATTTGCGAAGAGGAGTCTGTTGAAGGCCCAGTCGATGTTGGGTATCTTTTGGGCTTTTTGTAGGCCCATTATAGCTTCTTATGCAATATTTATATTTCTATTCCTCATTTGGTCTGTAATAACTTTGTAATAAATAATTGGGGTGTTAGTGAAATTTGGGGACACGGGTATATTCTAATGTTTTCATAAGGGGTAGAAAACATGCCTATAGGGTTCGTATGACTCCCTTGTTATTTTTATCGAACTTCCCATATATGCCATTCAGATTTCCATGTACACTAGTAGAAATCATGCCATTAGGGAAATCACACACTCACAAAACTTGTTTATTATCAAAGCATAAGATTAAGTACTCCATTTATTCCCGTATTTACTGCAGCATGTTCATTAGATATCATGCCTATAAGAAACAAATGCCAATGATTGCCTTTCAACTTGCTTAAATGCCCCTCAATTTGCATAATTGCAGGACATTCCTTATAAATCATGCCTACAGGATTTTTAATTATTTGATTTGTTATTGTATCATATTGTTCACCTAGAAAACATGTCTATAGGGACTAAAAATATAAAAAATTAGTCTCAGTCACCAATCTCTAGAAATCCTGCCTATAAGGTATTACTACTCGCTCTAAGGTGGTAACGCCGAACTTTTCAAACGTTGTTTTATTACTTAGCCACACCACTATTAGAAAGTCGAATAATTCTGAGCATTTCAAATAGTTTTCCTTGTCCCTTACTGCATAAATCATTTAGAAATCATGTCTATAGGGCTTAAGGATTTTAATTTGTCCCAATTCTGAAACTCCCTAATGCCTAATGCAAAACATCTATTTGCGTGCATTTGTTGTCTAAGTGTGGAGGCTAACGCGGGCCCTTAACTGCTTTTATATGAAGTCTTACGTGTTTTGTATGTTTCCTATCTTTTAACATTTTGAGCAGCCTAAGTAAAATCTAGAACCACCTAAATAGAGGCCCAATGCTTCCTGGACCATAGGCATGGGACGGGCAGTGCACGCATAGGGTACGACATTGAATTGAATTAGAGCGCTTTTAGGTAAACAACTTTAACATAGTAATCGGGTAGCAGGAGATGATAGTGTGTGCCCGCTGAATAATATGAGTAACTCCCTACTTCAAGGGAGTTACAAAGTATTATTTATGTTTAACGGGGTGATCCTTTAGGCTAAAAAAGTTAGGACCCCTCCCCCCCTCTTTTTTCCTTCTTTATACGTTTAATCATCTGATATAGACCCAATAGTTATAACCTTGTAATCCTTATTTATCATTGTGTTGTAATAAATTTCTTTGACCCTTACTCTCTTTGTTTATCTTGCCTAACTGTAATCCACATAGTCTTAAGTTCGGTCGGGACCCACAGTTGTTGACCTCGAATAGTGCGTAACACCTTCTCTTTGAGGTAATTTGATCCCTTACCCAATCTTTGGTGGCGTTGACTAGTCAAACAGAGTTATCTGCATGATAGGTGCCCTAACGCACCTTAAAAACCATTCGGTGGCGACTCTTCTCTTCTTTTAGCACCCCATCTCCTATCCAAAAGAGTTGTAACATGTCAAAGCCCGCCTTCGCGAGAAAATGGGGTGCGACAGCATGACGACTCTGCTGGGGATACACTTAGGCTCTTACCATAATGAACTTGGCTTATGTGGATTATTTTCTTTGTTATAAATGCACATCTCTTCCCTTCTCCACCTTTATATGTTAAAATTTGTTATAACATGCACATCCTTTACCTTCCCCACCTCTATTTGTTTAAATTTTTTATAACATGCACATCCCTTCCTCGTTCACCATTGTTTGCTACGTCTGCTCTTTATTTTATTTAAAGACTGCTCTATCATGACTCTCCCATCCCTACACCCTTACTTGCTTTCTCACATATATTCCACGAACTAACTTCTTCCTTTGTCTTTCTTTCTTATGTTTTTCATGCTTTACCTTATCACGGTATTTACAGCTTTTACATATTTATCATGAAAATAACTGGCAACGTGTTATTATCTACATAAAGCATACTCCACATCATACTCCAGTCGTGCCAATTATCAACATAGCGTCACTTGATGAGTGTCCGCGCTCTTCCAAAATTAGCCTTTTTAAAATCGAAAAGGCTTATTTGCGGTAGACTAGTCGATCAGCGGTGCAGTCGACGGTCCCGTGCCTTTCCCTCTCAAGTTTTCCGCTTGAGAGTACCAGTCTAGACCATTCTAGAAACCTTAATCCAACATCAAAGGTACATGCATCATGTTAAACCTAGTACGGGTTATGACATTTTTAACGTAATAGCCCGCTAAGATAAGCCTTGTCCAAAGTCTGACGAGATTTCCACAATCCTAATTGACACTACCATGTTATGTGCATTACTTAGAGAAATGTGCCAATATATTGATCATTATTGTGTAAATAGTCGGATCTGGATGGGGAAAGGGCTAACTTTATTTGCATGAAGAAATGAAGCACGAAGTCCCCAGGTTCGGCATGGTCCAAAACATCCCACCTCTACTGCTTGATTGGTGGAAAAATGTCGCGCCTTGCGACAAGAATCATGTGAGAAGGGTCCTTGGTAATTTTCCGTCCTTGCTAGACATCCGACCAAATAGGACATTGATCGAGGCCGCTACCATGTTTTGGGATGAGAAAATGGATGTCTTCCGCTTTGGTGACATAGAAATGACTCCTCTCCTAGAACAAATAGGAGGATTTGATAAGATGCCATGGGATAGTCCAGGGTTATTAGTGCCAGAGAATCGCACCCTTTGCGGTTTTCTAAAAATGCTAGGTTTCAAGAAAAATGATGAGTTTCTTTATTTGAAGAAGTCATACATCCCATTCGAATTCCTTTATGAGCGTTGTGGGCACAACAAGTCATATCGCCTTCATCATGATGAACTCGCCATTACTTCCTTGGGTTGGACACACCGTCGAGTTTATGTGTTCATTGTCTTCTTCTTGGGGTTGTTGATATTTTCAATGAAAGGGGGAAGGATCCACACTTGTCTAGCCATTGTTGCCAGGACTCTGATGAAAGGCATCGAGGGACAAACCTATACTATTATCCCCATGATCTTAGCTGAAATGTACCGCGCTCTAGATCAGTGCAAATAGGGATTCGAGCACTTCGAAAGTTGTAATATGTTATTGCAAGTCTGGTTGTTAGTACATTTTCAGAGGGGAGATTATCACCAAGAGCTTCTGCGTCGACCTTTGAATGACTACATAGCTTACCATCGCCCAAAGAAGATGACATTTATCCCAGACAGGTTTGCACAACCTGAAAATGCTGTGAGTTGGGTACATTTCCTCAGCAATCTGACAGACGAGCAGGTACATTAGATGTTTGAATGGTTTCCTAGCAGAGAGTTCATCATCAGGTCAAGAGATACTACTCATCTGGTACTAATCGGGTTGAGGGGTATCTATCTTTATGCTCCCATAAGACTAATGAGACAAGCGGGAAGGAAACATGTTATACCTCAGGTTTCCAACATGATCCAGTACAAAGCAGATTTTAAAGGGGACGTCATTCCATTCAAGTTCGAGGCACATTATATGTGGAACCAGAAGGTCATTTTGGAAAATGATACTATCGAGCCAGACATGTATCATGTCGGCCATGTGTACTTCTACCTATCATGGTTGGTAGATGATATAGCAGGAGACGTCAAGGCCGGGAATTAATCTGAAAAACAGGATCATAGATGACGCTACTGAAGCACAAGTCAAGTATAGGATGTTACGCAAAAGGGTCTTCAAGTCTGAAGCTAGGCATCTGGAACAACACAAAGTGGATATGGAAGCAATCAACTAATTGAGAGAAATTGCTACTAAATCAACAGAGAGATTGGAATATTTTTGCAAGGGTTGATGGAGCTTGAGGGAAAGATTAGGAAGACACTCTCAGATTGTCAGAACACGGATGGCAATGAGGGAGGACATCTAGCAAAGGCTCACATATTGTTGGTTATGCGTGACCTGGGAAACCTGATTGATGGAGCTGAGAGAGCCAAGCACGGAGAAGGTCCTTTTGGGGCAAAGTAGATTAGGAAATGATGTTCTTTACTGCTTTCTAGTTTAGTTTTAGATTTCGATTGTAATAAGGCGAATGCCGTTAGTAACTTTCTTATTATTGTCGATTTGATTCATTCTCGCATTAATAAAATGACGCAATTATTGGCATCAATTTTCTCCAAGTCTATGTGTCGCTTAGGACTACCTCGGGCACAACGAGGTTCCCCAAATTAGGATGCGATTTATTACGTGATTTTGCAAAACATATTTAATATTGCGAGCATTCTTCAAATATCCTTACTGACTTGGTTACTTTTTGTCTGTTTTTCTTTCTTTTCATTATTCCCATTCCCCAAGGTTGGTTCGTGCATACTGGAATCATCCGCATATCAAACTAGATCCAGAGGTCCTCCACCTCCTCCTCCACCAAGTGATCCTAAATGCAGAAGCAAAGGGAAAGGAAAATGGATGATTTAAACAGTATCAGAAAAGACAATGCAGAAAACATTGAAACTTCAGATGGCCGAAGCACTCCGACACAGAACGAATTGGTCTTACGCTTAGAACAGAAAATCCTGGAGCTATAAGGAAAACTTGAGCAGGTCCGAAACTTGTCAAGCCTTTGCCTCACCTTAAATGTCCATGATATCAACCAACAAAATCCAAATGCCCAAAACCAGGCACCACCCTAAAACACAAAGAAACAAAATCCACCACCGAATCCTCCCGCACCACATCACTACACCACACGTCCTCAGAATCACAGCCCTCCACTAGTACCTACTCCTTAACAACACCATCATCATCCAGCTCAATACCTAGAAGACACTACTTATCACACTCCCCAGAATACACCACAACCTGCTCCTGATCCCCAAAACTATACCAATGACCACCCTTATGCCCAGATTCCCGGAGTTCATCAAAGAAATCTCATACATGTGGAAACCTTACCCCACACCCCACAACAAACCCTATATATACCAGAATCAACCGTGAACGACCTGCTCATGACGAACATAGTGGAAGAACGCAAGAAGCTCACTAGAAGAGTTCAAAGCGCCGAAGGTGTTAAGGTCATTGAAGGTTTGAATTATGAGGATTTGTGCATTCAACCAGATGTGGAACTGCCGGAGGGTTACAAACCTCCCAAGTTCAAAATGTTCGATGGAACTGGTGATCTAAAGGTACATTTAAGGACATATTGTGACAAACTTGTAGGAGTGGGCAATCTATATGAAGTTGTTCATGATAAGCCTCACTGGAGATGCTTTGTCTTGGTACAGCAGTCAGAACCCGAAGAAGTGGGTTAACTGGGTGAGTATGGCATCAGACTTCATGGACCGGTTAAGGTTCAACATAGAATGCACCAGACATTTTCTACATTCAAAATCTCAAGAAGAAATCTACAGAAACTTTCCGTGAGTATGCTACTCGGTGGAGGTATGAAGCTGCGAAAGTAAGACCATCACTTGAAGAATAACAAATGAATAAGTTCTTCGTCAGAGCTCAATACCTCCAATACTATGAAAGGTTGATGGTTATTGAAAACCATAAATTCTCTGACGTCATCAAGCTGGGAGAAAGAATAGAAGAAGGAATTAAGAGTGGAATGGTGACAAACTTCGAAGCACGGAAGCCAAAAATAAAGCTTTGCAGTCAGGAGGTATCTCTAGGAAGAAAGAAGTGGGTGTTGCAATGGTGGCCCAGAGTCCTAAGTCTCCTCTCACATACCAAACACCTCCAACCACATACCAGACCTCACCCCCCAGATACCAACAACTTGATACCACCTACCATGCCTATAATACCCAACCCGCATGTTATAACTCACCACCACCCACCCGCCAAAATTACCAAGAACCAAGACCAAACTTCGACCGCAGACCACCCAGACAATACACTCCAATTGCTGAACTCATAGACCAATTGTATGAGAGACTTAAGATTGTTGGTTATGTCACTCTCATCCCTGTCGTTGCTATGGAAAACTTTTCTCAGTGGATTAACCCAAACATGACATGTGCTTATCACTCGGGCATGAAGGGCCATACCATTGATGAGTGTCGCACTTTGAAGGACAAGATTCAAACACTGATTGACATCAAGTTCATACAGGCAAAAGAAGCCGCACCCAATGTTCGTAACAATCCTCTCCCGGATCACAGAGGTGAGGGAGTGCATGTGATAGAGACCGATGAAGAATGGGATCCGGAGGGGGTCAATTGGACTCATTAGGGAAGGGGATGATCCTAAAACATCTCCAGTCACCCTCACGCCCATTATGGTACAAACCCAAGAACCATTTGAAATCGAGGTAACGACACCAGTACCGTTTAAAGTTGAGGTGACCACACCCTTCACTATGATGGTAGCACCCACGCCATCTTATAAGTCTAATGTTATACCCTGGGATTAGGTTGCAGAAGCAAGAAGGAAAGGAAAAACGAAAATGGAAGAAACAGGTGCAGCACAAGGCATGACTAGAAATGGTAGGGCTTATACACCTGAGCACTTGGAAAGAACAAGCAAAGAAGCTGCATCTAAGCCGCATGTCATTGAAACTGTCCCTAACGGTATTTGGAGAAAAGTGCAGGTGAGAGAATACTTTGTGGTTGACCATTTGAACAAAAATCCCGCCCAGGCATCCATTTTATCACTGCTGCAAAACTCCGAGACACACTGGAATGCCCTGATGAAGGTGCTGAGTGAAGCTTATGTACCCACCAACATCACTAGTGGGGAAATGGCCAACATGGTCGGGCAGGTAGTGGAAAGCCACAGAATCACTTTTCATGAAGACGAGCTGCCACCAGAAGGACTAAGTCACAACAGGGCACTACACATGCAATTTAAGGATAAGTTCATCGCCAGGGTCCTGATAGACAGGGGTTTAAGTCTCAATGTATGTCCACTGACTAATCTGAAGAGGTTAGGTAAAGGCATGCATGAGATACGAGCAGGAAGTATGAATGTGAAGGCGTTTGATGGATCTCAAAGGGCCACAATAAATCAACCTCAACCTACAGATGGGACCAACCTGGTTTTATGTGTAGCTTCAAGTGATGGATATATCTGCTACCTACAATCTATTATTGGGAAGACCCTAGATATATGTTGTTGGGGCCGTGGCTTCTACTTTGTATTAGGCTGTGAAGTTTGAATGGAACCATCAGGAAGTGATCATCCATGGAGACAAGAGTAATCCCATCTATACCAATCAGACTGTTCCAGTCATCGAGAACATGAAGAAGTTGGGTGGAGAAACATACCATCGCATTGAGCGCGTCCACGCAATTGAAAGGACAAATGGTGGAGCAACAAATAGAAAGCATACTGCTATGGACAGGGTATGAACCTGGCAAGGGTCTCGGCAAGAATCTCCAAGGGATCACCAAACAATTACAGCCAAAGCGTCATGGTACAACTTTCAGGCTTGGGTACGAAATACTTGGAAAGAGTACCAGGATTGGTCACCACCATGGCGCGGTCCTTATTATCCGCTGGAACAACCGGTATCACAGTTGCACTAGACATTTCATCAAGCTGACATGATGTGGGCGTCTGAGGAAGATGAAGCCTTAAATGGTATAAGGAAGCTGTTTTTGGATGACGAAGACATGGAGTGCAGTGCGAGAGTTGAGGAGGAGGAGGAGGAAGACCTTACTATTCAGATCGTGGGCAAAGGAGTTGTACTCAAGAATTGGATTGTTGCACTATCCGGGCCCGTCGAGTTCCTGGGTAGCCTGGCAATTAGCATTAATCATTTTCTAAAAGCAATTTTTAGCATCTAAGACATTTTCAAGTATTTTATTTTGAAACAATTGCTCGAGTCATCGAGCCGTACTTGTTGACATTTTCAATATTTTATTAATGCATTGCTATTTTTGGTATTTATTATTATTCTTTACATTTTCTCTCTATAGCAGTATTATTACCTATCCCGATGAACCTACGACTGTGACATTTAATGAGACAACGCAACATAAGGATAGTGATTTAGTGGATCTGGAAGACGATAAAATACCTAAATAAATTGTCAGAGAAGTGGAGAACTTTGAAAACAAGCCTAAGTCTAATCTAGACGAGACTGAGACAGTTAACTTAGGGGACTCCAAAACGGTCAAGGAAACACGTATAAGCATTCACCTATCACCATCAGAAAAGGAAGAGTATGTCTGATTCCTAAAAGAGTATGAAGATATCTTCGCATGGTCCTACGATGATATGACTGGTTTGAGCACATCCATAGTAGTTCACAAGCTACCTACCGATCCCATGTGTCCACCGGTAAAATAGAAGCTCAGAAAATTCAAGCCATATATGAGTTTGAAGATAAAATAGGAGGTCACTAAGCAAATCAAAGCCAAGGTTCTCAAATTGGTTGAATATCCGACTTGGTTGGCCAACATTGTGTCGGTTATGAAGAAAGATGCGAAAGTCATAGTGTGTATTTATTCCGAGATTTAAACAGGGCGAGTCCCAAAGATGATTTCCCATTGCCCAATATACACATACTGATCGACAATTATGCCAAGCATGAACTCCAGTCCTTTGTCGATTGCTTCACGGGGTATAATCAGATCTGGATGGATGAAGAGGATGCCGAAAAGAAAACCTTTATCACACCATGGGAGATGTACTGCTATAAAATGATTCTGTTCAGTTTGAAGAATGTTGGAGCCACTTACATGAGAGCCATGACAACCATTTTCCACGACGTAATACACAAGGAAATAGAGGTGTATGTGGATGAAATTATCATCAAATCCAGAAGAAGTACAGATCATGTAGCAGACTTGAGGAAACTTTTTGATCGGCTTCGAAGGTACAATCTGAAACTGAATCCTGCAAAGTGTGCCTTCAGAGTCCCTGTCAGAAAATTGCTAGGATTCATCATCAGTCACTGAGGGATTGAGTTAGACCCGTCAAACGTCAAATCTATCCAGGACATTCCACCTCCGAAAAGTAAGAAAGATGTGAGGCGTCTCAACTACATCAGCCGTTTCTTAGCACAATCAATCGTGATCTGTGAGCCGATTTTCAAAATGGTGAAGAAAGATGCTGAAACAAGTTGGACTGAAGAATGCCAGAAAGCCTTCGACAAAATCAAGGAGTATTTATCTAAACCACCTGTTCTGGTCCCACCAGAACCAGGAACTTTTGCTGCTTTATTTGTCTGTGCTAGATGGGGATTTTGGTTGCGTTCTGTGACAACATGATGAGACTGGGAGAAAGAAGCAGTCAATATATTATCTGAGTAAGAAATTCACCCTTACGAAGCCCGGTACTCTTTACTGGAGCGCACCTGCTGCGCTTTGACATGGATAGCTCAAAAGTTGAGGCATTATTTCTGTGCATACACCACATATCTCATATCAAGGATGGACCCGGTGAAATACATCTTCCAGAAACCCATGCCTACAGGAAATTTAGCAAAATGGCATATATTGCTGAGCGAGTTCGACATCATCTATGTAACTCAGAAGGCGGTCAAAGGGAAAGCATTGGCAGATCATCTGGCAAAAATCCTGTAAACGGAGAATGCGAACCATTAAAAACGTATTTTCCCGACGAAGAGGTATCATTCGTAGGAGAAGATATCACTGAAGCATATGATGGTTGGAGAATGTTCTTCGACGGAGCTGCAAACTTCAAAGGAGTGGGCATCAGAGCTGTCTTAGTATCAGAAACTGGCCAACACTATCTGGTATCTGCAAAATTCAGGTTTCCATGTACCAACAATATGGTAGAATATGAGGCTTGTATCTTGGGACTCAGGTTGGCCATTGACATGAATGTTCAGGAGTTGCTAGTAATTGGAGATTTTGATATTTTGGTGCATCAACTTTAGGAGGATCGACTACCAAGAACACTAAAATATTACCATATTTGTACTATGTACAAGAGCTGATCAAGAGGTTCACGAAGATAGAGTTCAAACATGTTCTGAGGATTTAGAATGAGTTTGCAGATGCATTGGCCGCTTTATCTTCCATGATACAACACCCAGACAAGAACTTCATCGATCCTATCCTAATAGGAATTCATAAACAACCGGCTTATTGTGCTCATGTTGAAGAAGAAAGTGATAGAAATTCGTGGCTCCATGACATCAAAGAATACTTGGCAAAGGGAGAATATCCGGAACACACAACTCATACTCAAAAGCGCACGCTCCGAAGGTTAGCCAATCATTTTTTTCAAAGCAGAGGAATTCTGTACATAAGGACTCCGGACCTGGGATTATTACGGTGTGTCAATGCCATGGAAACGTTTAGATTGCTCGAGGAAATACATGTCATAACTTGCGGACCGCATGAAGGGCTTCGTCTTAGCCAAGAAAATACTAAGGGCAGGATATTTCTGGATGACTATGGAAACAGACTGCATCAAGTATGTCCAGAAGTTTCACCAATGCCAAATACATTCTTATATGATACGAGTGCCACCTAATGAACTCAATGCAACAAGTGCACCTTGGACTTTCTCCGCTTGGGTCATGGATGTCATCGGTCCAATTGAACCCGCTGCTTCAAATGGGCATAGGTTCATTCTAGTGGCCATAGACTATTTTACAAAATGGGTCGAGGCCATATCTTACAAAGTTGTAACTAAGAAGGTCGTCATTAATATTGTTCGGGATCGCATTATTTGTCAGTTCGGAGTTCCAAAGTCAATCATCATCGACAATGCCGCCAATATCAATAGTGATCTAATGAAGGCCATGTGTGAAACGTTCAAGATCAAGCATAAGAATTCCACAGCATACATGCCGCAAATGAACGGGCTGTGGAAGCCCCCAACAAGAACATCAAGAAGATACTAAGGAAAATGGTAGATAACTACAAGCAATGGCATGAGAAGCTGCCATTTGCTCTGCTCGGTTATCGTACCATGGTTCGCACATCAACTGGGGAAACTCCCTACTTATTGGTCTACGGTACAGAAGCGGTTATTCCTGCCGAAGTAGAAATCCCTTCTCTAAGAATCATACAAGAAGCTGAGCTCAGCGATGCAAAATGGGTACAAAGCCGCTATGAACAACTGGCTCTCATTGATGGAAAGAGAATGAATGTGGTATGTCACGGTCAACTCTACCAGAACAGAATGTCTAGAGCTTTCAACAAAAAGGTTAGACCAAGGCAATTCACACTGGGGCAATTGGTGCTAAAACGGATCTTCCCACATCAGGATGAAGCCAAGGGGAAGTTCTCACCCAACTGGCAAGGTCCTTACATGGTTCATCAAGTACTAATAGGAGGAGCACTCATACTTGTAGAAATGGACGGAGATATTTGGCCAAAACCTATCAACTCAGATGTAGTCAAGTGATACTATATTTAGGATCATTTACATTTCTTCACTTGATATAACTTAACTACGCTTGACCTGATTCCCTTTTAAGAGGGGATACGTAGGTAACCATGTGGGTTCGGTCACATCTTAATAAAATCTTCATTTTCCTCGTGATCAGAAATTGGGGCAAGATCGCAAGTTCAGCCAACTTCGTCATATGTGGAACAGTCAAAAAGTGTAGCATCTAAACTGGGGCAGAATTTTGATGGGGACCCTCAAAATTCTAAGGCAAGGAGGTCGCAATGTCTTTAGAGTGTGCCACATTCATCGGTTCATCCAAAAATTTTGATGTCGCATACTACTACATTTCAAATAACTGTATTTTTCAAATGCATTGCATATTTTTTGAAAACTTTGTTTCTATGACAGTCAGATGTTTCCCGGGGTAACTCAAACGGGATCCCAAGACAGGAGTAAAGGCCGAGAAAGGAAGCAAAAGCACGAACCGACCTTTCCCCACAAAACTCACGATTATTCTTTGGATGCAGGTACGATAAGACAACATTATCCGCAGATACATCATGTCACTGCCTTCATGGCGACAAATCACATACCAAATACCTCCAGCTAAGAAATACTCTGCTTTCACACTGTCTTCTCATCATTTGCATGAGGTTAAGCTCTACTTCCATTCTTGCATAAGGCTAAGAATTGCCTCCCTAATTGCATAAGACTAAGCACTGCCTTTTCCTTGCATTGAGACTAAGCATTGTCTCCTCTTCTTGCATAAGGCTTAGCACTGCCTCCCTAATTGCATAAGGCTAAGTATTTCCTTTCCTTGCATTGAGACTAAGAATTGTCTCCTCTTCTGGCATGAGGCTAAGTATTGCCTCCCTAATTGCATAAGGCTAAGTATTATCTTTCCTTACATTCAGACTAAGCATTGTCTCCTCTTCTTACATGAGGCTAAGCACTGCCTCCCTAATTGCATAAGGCTAAGCATTGCCTTTCCCTGCATGAGACTAAGCATTGTCTCCTCTTCTTTCATGAGGCTAAGCACTGCCTCCCTAATTGGATAAGGCTAAGTACTGCTTTTCCTTGCATTGAGACTAAGCATTGTCTCCTCTTCTTGCATGAGGCTAAGCATTGCCTATCTAGTTGCATAAGTTTAAGCATTGGCTTTCCCTATATGAGACTAAGAATTGTCTCCTCTTCTTGCATGAGGCTAAGCACTGCCTCCCAAATTGCATAAGGCTACGTACAGTCTTTCCTTGCATTGACACTAAGCATTGTCTCCTCTTCTTGCATGAGGTTAAGCATTGCCTCCGTAATTGCATAAGGCTAAGCATTTCCTTTCTTTGCATAAGATTAAATACTATCTCCACTACGCTATCTAAGACCTAGCACTATCCTTTGTTCACCTAGGGCTAAGCACTACCCTTATCTTACACAAGTCTAAGCCTTGTCTTGTCACCTTTTCGCATATGACCAAGCATCATATCTCTGCATTTAATAGGCTGAAACATCGCCATCTTGTCCGAAGGCACCGTAGTCCGAAGGCATCATCCTCATAGCCGGGAGACACCATTTCATAGCATGATGATCTCTCAATAGTGCACATCATTATTCAAAGGCGTCATCGTCCGGAGGCACCATCCTCATGGCCCGAGGGAATCATTTCATGTCCTGTGAATCTCTTATCATACGCTTCATGGCCCAGGACGTCATGGTCTAAGGATATCATCCTCGCCGCCCAAAGACAACCTTCATGGTCCAAAGGAAATTTGCATCATGTTTAAATTTTCATAATAACCCATATATATTTGCATGCACCCTATTTAAGTTTGGCAGGTAATCTGGGAAGTAACCGATCTACAAACGGGAGCAACCGTCGCTCCGGTTTCCGTTCACAAGGCTCACATCCTTCAATTGTTCCAAACGTAATCTCTACGATCGTTAAGATATTTGCTATGTGATACATCCATAACGTTTCAAATTCAGATTCATGACTTCGAATAAATTCATACGATACTATCCTACACAAAAGAACCCTTTCCGAAACATACGACCATTCTTATAACAACTCCATCGGTTTCGTTCACCGTTGGATCCAGAACTATACACGGTCTGATTCCGGTAACACCAGGGATATGTAGGCAACTCAAGAACCAGGGTTCGGCCTCAATGTTTTCAAATCACATCATTCCACACTCAATTCGACCAAAATTTGTCATCATTTTCTTTACCCGACAAGACTTTCATCATTCCCGGGTAAAGAGGGGCAGTTGTTGATACCCAATTTTGCCCTTATATTTTCTCAAAATATATATACTTTTAAAACATCATTTTTACATCATTATTTAGTTTACAAATCTATACAAGCATTTTTAATAATTTTCTATAATTTTTAGAGCTTTAAAATTGATTTTCCTATATTTAAATTACTTCAATATTTATTAATTACTCCTTCAAATTATTTTGTGATGACTTAATGACCTAAAATTATTATTTGAATCCATAATACTTGTTTCAACTGTTTTTACTTTATTTTTATATAATTACATTAGTATTTTCCAGTCATTTTCACAAACTTGCAATAATAGCCTATATTTTACAACTTTATTACATTTGTCATTTTATTCAAGGTTAAAATAATATTTTACATTTTTTATAATCTTCTAATATTGTTTTAAGGTACTAATTGGCATAAATAAAATTTATATATTTATTTAAATATTTTAATTAAATTATTTCCCTTTTACTCCCTTATTTAAAAGCTGGCCCAATTTTGAACTATTTTTCGGACTAAACATGCCCAAACCGCTGGCCCAAACCTCAAGCCCAAGCCCCAAGTGACCCAATAAACCTACCCATTCCAAAACCCTACCCAACTTGTTTTAAATCCCGCCGTTGATCAAAAGTGATTAATGGCTCACGACATTCCATTCCCTTTCCTTATATCCATCACCCAAACCCTAATCCTCATTTCCCTTCAGCAACCGCCTCTAAACACTCCTCCCTCCTTCACAAACCCTAGCCGCCCTTTCAAGCTTCTCCAAATCCGTTCCAATCATGGATTCACTCGGTGATTTTCTTACCTTTTATGTGTTACCTCAATATTATTTACGGGATTGTGGTGTTACTTAGTATTTGCCCCATTTTTGGCAAATATCAATCTCTAAATCAAGGGATATTAGCTTCTCCCTTCAATATTTGGACAATTTTTCGTCTATATACATCCATGGCGAGATTATACGGGTCCGATTCAGTGAGATCTTTCGATTATTTTTGTTTTTTGTCGTGAACTAGGGTTTACCCAATTTTTTCTCTTAAATCTGATTCTTATTGATTCTGCATGTTATTATTTCCTTATTTATGTTTAATTTACAGTGTTTCCTTGTTCGTTTGCTTGATTTTCTCTACTATATAAAGTCGTCCCCATTCCCCTTTGGGAGAGACTTTCAATCTCAAGATTTCACTAAAATTGAAGTTATTGTACTATTGTTCTCTCCTTCTCTTGTTCTATACTTTGATTCTTGGCCGGCTGAAAGCCAAGGCTGCTGATATTCGATTTTTCAACCTTTTCTGGGTGGGAGAACTGCCCGAAGTTCATTTGAAGCCCTTGGGAACTTTGACGCATTAAGATTCTGGGTTCTTGCTCTTTTTTAATATTCAGAATACTATGGATTTTTGTTCTTTCTTGTTATCCATTTAACAGGTAAGTCACTTGGCCTTTGCAATAAAGTTCTTATGTGTCTATGATTTGTATATTATTACTTCTGAAATTCATGGCTTAATGTGTTTGTGGGCTACTTTTGTGTGCAACCTTGTTAGCTTTGCACTTTCTTTGAGCCTCTTTAGCATTTAACTTTACCTTAAGCTACCAGTTCTGGAATGTGTTATTTAGACATACTTCACCTGAATAACTTAGACCTTTTTAAGTTCATATTAGCTTAACGTGTTGTTACCTGAATGCCTACACTTACTATTAGACATGAACTTGCTTTCCCACTCTGTTCTGAATTCCTATAATGGATGTCTCGCATCTGTAATATGTTCTAACCTATATTGAGAACTTCACTATCAACTATGACTTGCTCCCCTTTTAGTGTGGCCCTTAACATGCCTTTGGTTTGGATAATTTTGTAGCCTTAGTGACTACTTAGGACCTTAGGAATGGCTATCTTAATTTGTGTTTCTTTCCCATGTTTGACACTGTCTTTCTTCATGATGTAAGTTAGCCTATCTGTCTTCTGATATTGTGATGAATACTTAGCTAAATTTGAAACCTTCAGCTTTACACCCTCTAAGTTAGAGCCCTACTTAGACTTGTTTGGTATTATGCACCTTCGCATATTAATCTCAGGGAACCTGTTTCTCCCCTAACTCTTTCAATGTGTTTCTGCTAATGTGTTATTTTTTGCTGAGTTTTGAACTTGCTTCTAAGTCTTGTTGATCCTCCTAATTGACATATTCTATGTTTTTAACTTGCCTATGGCTGTTTTTCTAAAAAAAATATAAGTGTATATCTTCCAATTCAGTCCCTTAACCATCGTTCTTTCACTTTTATCTGCTACCTACATTATTCTGAACCTATCACTCCTGGCCGGCTGAAAGACAAGTCCACCAAGACTCTCACCATTGACCTCCCTAGTGTGAGCACTGCTCGAGGTCTATTTGAGACCCTTGTGAACTCTTACACACTAGGGCTTGAGGTTCTTCGACCACTCCCCTTACTACTAAGACCTGAGCTATTGCTAACACTCAGTTCTTTCCTCATTCTATCTACTGAATATGCAAGCTGGTTTGTTTAAGTCATATAGTAAATTTATGATTGTTTGGTTTGGTCTGAGTTCCTATGTGACTTTTGGGCTTGTGCTGGTGGACACAGTCCCATTTGGATCTGGGCATGCTATTTGCAAAGAGGAGTCAGCGATACTGGGTATCTTTTTGACCTAATGTAGGCCCGGTCCCAAGCACCTACGTAAGTATACGTGGTCGTAGCAAGTAATATAATTTTAAATCGAATGTCGAACCCACAGGGACTTG
>ML319996.1:0-50606 GCA_005239505.1 Nicotiana paniculata
ATATATATATATATATATATATATATATATATATTATACTACCGTGGCCATATGTACCTTTCATGGTACTATTCATAATTATCGGGTATTATCGCTCGACCCGTATTTTATTCTAAATTCGCCACTTTCAACGGAACTCGTCTTCTTTAACTCGTATACCCTTTATCCTTCATGACACTTATATATCGCTTGCTATAAATAGCGGAAATATGTTAACCTCAAGATAATCTCAAACCCAGTCTGTGTCAATTAACTGAAGACGAAACTTTTAGCGTACGAAAAATGCGAGATGTAACAATTTTGATTCCGGATCCCGGTTTATGTTCGTTTTTATTTATACCTTATCTGTGAAATTTGGTGAGAAACGGAACAGATTTGACGTGATTCAGACCTTCGGTTGAGAAAATAGGAATTTTAAAGCGTTCTTGAGAATCTCATATGTTTTGGTGCTAAATTCATAGTTTTAGGTGTTATTTTTGCGATTTGATCGCACGAGCAAGTCTGTATGATGTTTTTAGACTTGTTTGCATGTTTAGGTTGGAGCCTCGAGGGCTCGGTGAGTTTCGGATAGGCTACGGGATGATTTACACTTAGAAAATCTGATGTGTTTTATTGTTTCTGGTGTGCTGCTATTTTGTGCTTCGCGATCGTGAAGCCACTCTTGCAATCATGAAGTGTAAGCTGGGTTGGGGATGGATTTTTTCTATGCGAACGCGAGGCTTTGGTCGCGAACGTGGAGCACTGGGGGATCTGCTCTTCGCGAACGCGACCGGCTAGACGTGAACGCGTAGTGTATTGGAGGTGGGTTGGGAATCATCGAGTTGTTCTACGTAAACGCAGGCACAGGATCGCAAACGTGAAGGACTTTCTGTCTTCTGCGCATTGCGATTGCGAGAGGTCTTTCGCAAACACGATGAAGACCTGTCCAGTGATTTTAAAACAACACAAAATGAGACTTCTTCCCAAATTTCATATTTCACCTCTAGAACTCGACCTAGGGCAATTTTTGAAGAAGGAATTCAACACCAAATCATAGGTTTGCACTCTTTAACTTGTTTTCTTCAATTGTCATCATCACCCATTGAATTCCTAGTCCTAAATCTAGTTTTTTCATGGTAGAAATTAGGGATTTTGGGAGAATTGAAGATTTTGCAAATTTGGGAATTTAGACCTCGATTTGGGGTTGGATTCAGGAACTAATTACATATTCGGGCTCGGGGGGCGAATGGGTGAATGAGTTTTGGTCCGAACCACGAGTTTTGACCAAGCGGACCCAGGATCGATTTTAGACTTTTTGAGAGAAAGTTTGGGAAACCTATAATTATGTATTGAAACTGATTTCTTTAGCAATAATTAATGTTAGTAAGTTAATTATGACTAGATAGGGGTGGATTGGAGGTGGAATCTAGAGGAAAAGTGGTGGTTGAGCTTTGAATTTGGCCTTTGGAGCGAGGTAAGTGTCGTGTCTAACTTTGGCTTGAGGGATTAGGTATTATTTGACTATTTGCTACGTGTTTGGTTGTTGAGTACAATGTATAGATGAGGTGAAGGGAACCTATATGTTGTTGTCGAGTCATAGCATGCGAGTGAGTCATGTTCTTGTAACTGTTGTAGTCTTTAATCGTATTGTTCATGCTTAGTTTAGTCATTTGTTATGTTGGGAAACTTCCATCATGTTTTACTGAAATTTGGTAATTGTTGAGTATTAGATCAAGGTTGAGGTTGATATTGTGGCATTAAATATTGAAGCAAGACTGATTTCTTTGATATTTCTATCTCTCCGTTGTTATTGATCTTTGTTTGGTGAGGAAGAGTGTAAAGCACGAAGGGTGATTCCGTGCAATATTTTGTGAGTGATAATGCACGAAGGGTGATGTTGTGCCGTTATATTATTTCATATGATGAGGTTGAGAGTAAAATCATGAAGGGTGATGCCGTGCAGTTTCTTTTATCATTCTATTGTTTAATATGGTGAGGTTGAGAGTAAAGCACGAAGGGTGATGCCGTGCAGTTTCTTTTACCATTCTATTGTTTCATATGGTGAGGTTAAGAGTAAAAGCACGAAGGGTGATGTCGTGCAGTTTCTTTTACTGTTCTTACTTGTTTTATTTGTTTAAGGCATTTTGATTGATCCGGTTATATCACCGTTTCTGATTTCTTACAATGTGAACCCCTCAGCATGCCCCCTCCCAATATTTCCTGTCTTATTTCTTCTATTGTTGTTATTACTACACGTATGATTATACTGCACAGGTTGTTTGTGGGTGTCTTGTCCTAGCCTCGTCACTACTTCATCGAGGTTAAGCTCAACACTTACCAGTACATGGGTCGGTTATACTGATACTGCACTATGCACTTTCTATGCATATTCAGGCATCGGTCCGAGCTGATTCTAAGATTTGTTGCTGACTTCACTTTACAGGAGACCCAAGGTAGATCTGTCGACGTCTGCAGACCCTGGAGTCCCCTCCTACCTGCTCATTTTACTGTTTTCTTGACTCTTAAATAGTTGAATTTTTCCTTCATCCAAATATTTGTAGATAAATCATAGAAGTATGTGAGTTGTGTTTCCATATCATGGGTAGTTATGTATAAATATGGGTTTTGTTATGAATTTACACTTTCTTATTAATTCGATATGTGTTAATTGTTGTTAATCGCCGTAAGTTTTAAAACTATTTTGTATTGAGTCTCAAATGTTGGCTTGCCTAGAAAGTGAATGTTAGGCGCCATCACGGTCCCAATGGTGTGAATTCTTGGTCGTGACAAGTTGGTATCAGAGCACTAAGTTGCTTAGGTCTCACAATTCACGGACAAGGTTAGTAGAGTCAAGAGAATCGGTACGGAGACGTCTGTACTTATCTCCCAGAGGCTATGAAGTTAAGGATCATGATTCAATTTTATTCAACTCTATCGTGTGATTTTGTTATCTTAATACTGATTGAATTACCCTATTCTTATTATCTCGCAGATGGCGAGAACATGTACTGCTTCCTCCACTGATCAGCAGTCGGAGCCTCCAGCAGCAGCTCCTACGAGGGGCAGAGGTCGAGGCCGAGGTCGCGGAAGAGGTCGAGGCCGAGGTCGCGGCTGAGGTCGAGGCCGAGGTCGCGGCAGAGGTCGAGGCCGAGGCCGCGGCAGAGGCTGAGGCAGGGGCAGGGCTCAGCCTAATGCCTTAGCAGCAGCCCTAGTTTTGGAGGCTCAGGTAGATATCGATGAGGATATTCCAGCTCAGACTATTCCTGCCGGACTAACTCAGGTCCCGGAGGGGTTTATTGCCACCCCAGTGCTCCAGGATGACTTGGTCCAATTAGTGGCCTTATGTAGATATGGCCCAGACTGGCGCATTACCGATGGCACCAGCCGTATCTCAGGCTGGAGGAGGAGCCCAAACTCCTACTACTCACACTCTGGAGCAGATGGCTCCCCGGTTTCAGACTCCAACAGCTCATCCGTTGATGGGTCAGTTATGTCCTATGAGGCTTTGTAGAGATTGGATAGGTTTACCAATCTCTTTCCAATTCATTTAAGTGGTGCTACTTCAGAGTATCCCTAGGAGTATCTTGATAGTTGTCATGAGGTTATTAGGAACATGGGTATATTGGAGACCAATGGGGTCGACTTTCTGCTTTTCAGATGATTGGTTCCACCAAGAAATGGTGGAGGGATTATTTGTTGACCAGGCTAGTTGGGTCTCCTGCTCTTACTTGAGACCAGTTCTCACATCTCTTCTTAGAGGAGTTTCTGCCTATCACCTTGAGAGAGGATCACTGCAATCAGTTCGAGCGTCTCCAGCAGGATGTGCATAGAGTATCGGCAGTTGAACAAAGTCACCATCAAGAACAAGTACCTGTTGCCGAGGATTGATGATTTATTTGATCAGCTTCAGGGTGCTAAGGTGTTTTTGAAGATTGATTTGAGATTTGGCTATCATCAGTTGAGGATTAGGACATCTGATATCCCTAAGACAGCTTTTTGGACGCGGTATGGGCATTATGAGTTTCTAGTGATGTCCTTTGGGTTGACCAATGCCCCAACAGCATTCATGGACTTCATGAACCGAACGTTCAAGACTTATTTGGATTCCATCGTGATCATGTTTATTGATGACATCTTGATATACTCTCGCAGTCGGGAGGATCATGAGCAACACCTCAGGATAGTGCTCCAGACTTTGAGGGACAGTCAATTGTATGCTAAATTTTTGGAGTGCAAGTTTTGGTTGGATTCATTCGCTTTTTTGGGCCACGTTGTATCAGCAGAGGGTATTCAGGTAGATCCTAAGAAGATTAAGAAAGTCCAGAACTGACCTAGACCCACTTCAGCCACGGAGATTAGGAGCTTCTTGGGTTTGGCGGGTTATTACCGTCGATTTGTGGAGAAGGTTTAAACTATAGCAGCCTCATTGACCCATAAGGCTACCCCATTCAGATGGTCGGACGAGTGTGAGGCGAGCTTTCAGAAGCTCAAGACATCTTTGACTTCAGCGACGGTGTTGGTATTACCATCAGGTTCAGGATCTTACACGGTATATTGTGATGCCTTCCGTATTGGGCTCGGAGCAGTATTGATGCAGGAGGGCAGGGTGATTGCATATGCATCTCGACAATTGAAGGTTCATGAGAATAATTACCCTGTCCATGATTTAGAGTTGGCAGTTATTGTTCATGCGCTGAAGATTTGGAGGCACTATCTTTATGGCGTGTTGTGTGAGGTTTTAACGGATCATTGCAGCCTTCAGTATTTGTTCAAGCAAAAGGATCTCAATTTATGGCAGAGAAGGTGGTCGGAGCTATTGAAATCATATGATATCACCATATTGTATCATCCGGGAAAGGCCAATGTGGTGGCCCACGCATTGAGTAGAAAGGCAGTGAGTATGGGCAGTCTTGCGTTCATCCCAGTCGGTGAGAAATCGCTAGATTCAGATGTTCAGACTTTGGCCAACCAATTTGTGAGGTTGGATATTTCAGATCCCAGTCGTGTTCTAGCTTGTACGATCTCTCGGACTTCCTTGTTTGAGCGTATCAGAGATCGGCAGTATGATGACCCTCATTTGATGGTCCTTAGGGACACAGTTCGGCACTGTGGTGCCAAGCAGGTTACCGTTGGAGATGACGGAGTCTTGAGGATACAGGGTCGCGTGTGTGTGCCTAATATTGATGGGCTTCGTGAGTTGATCCTTGAGGAGGCTCATAGTTCTCGGTGTTCTATCCACCTAGGCGCCGCCAAGATATACCAGGACCTGCGGCAGCATTATTGGTGGAGGAGGATGAAAAGGGATATAGTTGCTTATGTAGCTCGGTGCCTGAATTGTCAGCATGTGAAGTATGAGCACCAGAGACCTGGTGATTTGCTTCAGCAGATGGATATTCCTGAGTGGAAGTGGGAGTGTATCTCTATGGACTTTTTGTTAGACTCCCACGGACTCAGAGGAAGTTCGACGTAGTTTGGGTCATTGTGGATAGGCTCACTAAGTCCGCGCACTTCATTCTTGTGGCAGTTACCTATTCTTCGGAGTGATTGGCAGAGATTTATATTCGGGAGATAATTCGTCTTCACGGTGTGCCTATGTCTATCATTTCTTATCGAGGTACACAGTTTACCTCGCACTTCTGGAGGGCAGTGCAGCGTGAGTTGGGTACGCGTGTTGAGTTGTATCCTTAGATGGACAGGCAGTCCGAGCGTACTATTCAGATCTTGGAGGATATGCTCCGCGCTTGTGTTACAGACTTCGGAGGATCGTGGGATCAATTCTTTCCCCTTGCAGAGTTTGCCTACAACAACAGCTACCAGTCGAGCATTCAAATGGCTCCCTATAAGGCATTATATGGCAGACGGAGCAGGTCGCCAGTAGGATGGTTTGAGTCGGGGAAGGCTCGGTTGTTGGGTATTGATTTAGCACATGAGGCCATGGACAAGGTCAAGATCATACAGGATCGACTTCACATAGCTTAGTCCAGGCAAAAGAGTTATGCCGGCCATAGAGTTCGTGATGTGGTATTCATTGTCGGGGAGAGAGTATTGCTTCGGGTATCACCCATGAAGGGTGTCATGAGGTTTGGAAAGAAGGGAATGTTGAGCCCTAGGTATATCGGACCTTTTGAGATTCTTGATAGAGTGGGAGAGGTGGCTTATAGGATTGCGTTGCCTCCAGGGTTATCATCAGTTCATCCAGTATTCCATGTGTCCATGCTCCGGAAGTATCATGGTGACCCATCCCAAGTGTTAGATTTCAGATCTGTCCAGTTGGACAAGGATTTGACTTATGAGGAGGAGCCGTTAGCTATTCTAGACCGGTAGGTTTGTCAGTTGAGGTCGAAGAGTTATCCTTCAGATCGAGTGCAATGAAGAGGTCATCATGTTGAGGCAGCTACTTGGGAGTTTGAGCTGGACATGCGGAGTAGATATCCCTGCTTATTTTCCAGCTCAGGTACTTTTATATGTTCGTTCGAGGACGAACGGTTGTTTTAGAGGTAGAGATTGTGATGACCTAAAAGGTCATCTTATGTTGTAGAATTCAATTCTACGCTCTATAGCCTTAAAAATCTCATGTTTACCCTCCTCGTTTTACGTGCACAGTTCGGTCATGTTTCCAGAAAGCTTTTATGTGGAAAATTGAAGAAATAATAATGTTTGGCCTTAAAAAGTAATTTTAGTTGACTTCGGCCAACGTTTTGAGTAAACAAATCCGGACCCGTATTTTGACGGTCTCGGTGGTGCCGTAGTAAAATATGGGACATGGGCGTATGCCTGGAATCCAATTCTGAGGTCCCTGGCTCGAGATTTGATTTTTTTATTAAAATTGAAAGACTGAAATTATAATGGTTTTAAGAAATTGGTTAATGTTTGATCTTGTTGGTATCGGGTCCGTATTTTGGTTCCCGAGCTCGATACAGGTCAGTTATGATATCTATACCTTATCTGTGAAATTTGGTGAGAAACGGAACTGATTTGACGTGATTCAGACCTTTGGTTGAGAAAATAGGAACTTTAAAGCTTTCTTGAGAATTTCATATGTTTTGGTCTAAATTCGTATTTTTAGGTGTTATTTTGGCGATTTGATCGCACGAGCAAGTCTGTATGATTTTTTAGACTTGTGTGCATGTTTGATTTGGAGCCCCGAGGGCTCGGAATGATTTACACTTAGAAAATCTGATGTGTTTTGTTGTTTCTAGTGTGTTGCTATTTTGTGCTTCGCGGTCGCGAAGCCACTCTCGCGAGCGCGAAGTGTAAGCTGGGCTGGGGATGGATTTGGTCTACACGAACGCAGCGCACTAGGGGGTATGCTCTTCGCGAACGCGACCGGCTAGACGCGAACGCGTAGTGTATTTGAGGTGGGATGGGAATCATCGAACTGTTCTACGCGAACGCGGGGCCAGGCTCACGAATTCGAAGGTCTGGAGGACAGACCATCACGAACACGTGCAACTATTCGCGAACGCGAAGTCCTTTCTGGTTGTTGTGCATCGCGATCGCAACAAGTCTTTCGCGAACGCGATGAAGACCTGTCCAGTGATTTTAAAATAGCACAAAAACGGAACTTCTTCCCAAATTTCATATTTCATCACTAGAACTCGACCTAGGGCAATTTTGAAGAGGGAATTCAACACCAAACCATAGGTTTGCACTCTTTAACTCGTTTTCTTCAATTTCCATCATCACCCATTGAATTCCTAGTCCTAAATCTTGCTCTTTCATGGTAGAAATTTGGGATTTCGGGAATTAGATATTTTGCAAATTTGAGAATTTAGACCTCGATTTGGGGTCGGATTACGGAACTAATTACATATTCAGGATCGGGGTTGAATGGGTGCATGAGTTTTGGTCCGAACCTCGATTTTGACCAAGCGGGCCTAGGGTTAATTTTTTACTTTTTGGGAGAAAGTTTGGGAAACCTAAAATTACGTATTAAAACTAATTTCTTTAGCAATAATCAATGTTACTAAGTTAATTATGACTAGATCTTGGTGGATTGGAGGTGAAATCTAGAGGAAAAGCGGTGGTTGAGCTTTGAATTTGGCCTTTGGAGCGAGGTAAGTTTCGTGTCTAACTTTGGCTTGAGGGATTAGGTATTACTTGACTATTTGCTACGTGTTTAGTTGTTAAGTACAATGTATAGGTGAGGTGACGAGCACATATATGTTGTTGTCGAGTCATAGCATGCGAGTGAGTCCTGTTCTTGTAACTGTTGTAGCCTTTAATCGTATTGTTCATCCTTAGTTTAGCCATTTGTTATGTTGGGAAACTTCTATCATGTTTTACTGAAATTTGGTAATTGTTGAGTATTGGCTCAAGGTTGAGGTTGATATTGTGGCATTAAATATTGAAGCAAAACTGATTTCTTTGATATTTCTATCTCTCCGTTGTTATTGATCTTTGTTTGGTAAGGAAGAGTGTAAAGCACGGAAGGTGATGTCATGCAATGTTTGTGAGTGAGTGTTAATGCACGAAAGGTGATGTCGTGCAATTTCTTTTACCGTTCTATTGTCTTATATGGTGAGGTTGAGAGTAAAAGCACGAAGGGTGATGTCGTGCGGTTTCTTTTATCGTTCTATTGTTTCATATGGTGAGGTTCAGAATAAATATACGAAGGGTGATGCCGTGTAGTTTCTTTTATTGTTCTTACTTATTTTATCTGCTTAAGGAATATTTATTGATCCAGTTATATCACTGTTTCTGATTTCTTACATTGTGAACCCCTCAGCATGCCCCCTCCCAATATTTCCTGTCTTATATCTTCTATTGCTTTTATTGCTACATGTATGATTATACTGCACATGTTTTTTGTGGGCGTCTTGTCCTAGCCTCGTCACTACTTTGCCGAAGTTAGGCTCGACACTTACCAGTACATGGGTCGGTTGTACTGATACTGCACTCTACACTTTCTGTGCAGATTCAGGATTCGGTCCGAGCTGATTCTGAGATTTGTTGATGACTTCACTATACATGAGACCCAAGGTAGATCTGTCGACGTCCGCAGACCCTGGAGTCCCCTCCTACCTGCTCATTTTACTGTTTTCTTGACTCTTAAATAGTTGAATTTTTCCTTCATCCAAATATTTGTAGATAAATCATAGAAGCCCGTGAGTTGTGACTCCAGATCATGGGTAGTTATGTATAAATACTGGGTCTTGTTATGAATTTCCACTTTGTTATTAATTCGATATGTGTTAATTGTTGTTAATCACCATAAGTTTTAAAACTATTGTGTATTCAGTCTCAAATGTTGGTTTGCCTAGCAAGTGAATGTTAGGCGCCATCACCGTCCCGGCAGTGGGAATTCCGGGTCGTGACACATTCATTGTAGTTACTTAAATGCCATTTTATTAATGTTATTCAGTGATATTTAATGCTACACTATTGCCTTTGATTTCTTAGGATATTTATTGCATGTTACCATTACTGTCCGACTATATCAATATAGTGATTGTTATTTTTTCAACCCTCTTTTATATAAATTTAATTATTTGAACTAAGATCTATATTTTTGTCAAACACTAACAACTATTGGCAGGATTTTAGCCAAAAATTAGTCTTAGCTATTAAAGCCTAAAAATATTGGCAATGGATAGCCAAATTAGATTGAACGAGCTAAAAACTATAAGAATTGAATATTCAACTCCTACTTTCATACTTATCCGCTTTAAAAATCTAAAGTTGTCCAAAAAGCATATATTAACCAAACATTCAACATCAGTCTAAATGATTTTATGCCAAAAGGATATGATCAGCTAATATCTTTAAGATAAAGACTTAGGGCTACCGTTAGATAGAATTTGCCTCCATTTTATGTTATTTTTACTGTTCAATCTGAGTTATCGCAAAATAATATTTCTTTTCACAAAAATTTCAGTCCAACAAGAAAAGGTGAAAACATCTTGTTACGTATTT
This sequence comes from Nicotiana paniculata, assembly GCA_005239505.1. Taxonomy (NCBI): domain Eukaryota; kingdom Viridiplantae; phylum Streptophyta; class Magnoliopsida; order Solanales; family Solanaceae; genus Nicotiana; species Nicotiana paniculata. The sequence continues at coordinate 9,895 of ML319996.1, forward strand.
ATAATTATGTAGCCTCAAAACAATTTTTATACAGAAAAAAGGATAATTTGTAGAATTTTTTGCCAAGTGTAAAGGGGGAAACAAGAAATATGTTTGCAAGTGTCCAATGGAACTATACAAGTGCTCTCTCGACATCAGGCCTCCACTAAACGAGGCAGTAGGAAACTTTGTTGTAATCTTGAGCCCATCAGTGAAGGGAATTCCTATACCCCACTCAATGAGCCAACTCAGGGTCAATCCCTCCCAACAACAACCATCAATGAATAGAGTCACTAGTTTTATCATTTGGAATATCAGGGGTGGGAATAATGATGAATTTAGGCGACACTTTAGGGACCTACTCAATACTCATAATCCCTGCATAGTAGCCCTTCTTGAAACAAGAATGACCAATCACATAAGCACTAGGGATGAATTTCATTTTTCAAACATGGTTGAAGTTCCAACACAAGGTCAATCTGGAGGAATTGCCATTCTTTGGCATGACAACAATATCCACCTCAGCCACATTCGACTTGATGGACAGGAGATCCATGCAATGATCCAGGTACTCCCAAACCACCAACTTTGGTTATTTAGCATTGTTTATGCTAGTACTAATGTAAAGAATAGGCACCAATTGTGGCAAAACCTAGAGAATATAGCCAATAACTACAAAGGAATGTGGTTCTTAGGAGAGGACTTTAATGAGGTAATTAGCCAAGAAGATAAGTGGGGAGGGAGACCAATCAATAGAAGTAGAGCCTCTCGTTTTCAATCGTGCATTAACTATTGTAACCTTATAGATCTAGACTTCAAAGGAGCAAAATACAATTGGTCTAACCACAGACATAACCGTCCCGACCTAATTCTTGAACGACTTGATTGATGCTTTGTTAACAAAAACTGGTTAGAGTATTATCCAGACTCAAAAGTTAATCACCTACCAAAAATATACTCTGATCATAAACCCCTCCTAATTTCCCTCTTTCAACAAAATAGGAACCCTACTCAACGTATTTTCCGACTTGAAATATATTGGTGTCACCATCCAGAATTCAGCTCCATAATTCTTGATAGCTGGAATGGTCAAACCTTACCAAATGTCATTATTCTTTTTACTGATAAGGTTAGAAATTGGGCTACCACTACTTTTGGTAACGTTACACAAAAGAAAAAATAAATCCTGGCAAGAATTGGTGAGATCCAAAGATCCCCCCACTATCCTACTAGTATTTTCTTGAAGGAACTTGAACAATCCCTTAATAACGATTATAGAAATCTTCTAAAAATTGAGGAGGACTATTGGAAACTTAGGTCGTGTATCAATTGTCTTAGTGGGGGGATGCGAGCACTAAGTTCTTCCATATAAGTGTCCTAAATCAGAGGCATAAAAACCGTATCTCTTTCTTCAAAAATGATCATAATAACTGGATTAACGCCCCTGATAAAATCCTTGACCATACCCTTACATATTTTGAAAATATTTATCAAACAAGCCATGAATTAACTAACTGGGCTGACATGAAATCCTCCCCAAGCTCTACATCATGCACAGACTTAGTAGTTTTGGACAAACCTTTACAAAATTAAGAAATCACTAAAGTTATATTCTTCTTCAAACCATTCAAGACCCCAGACCCTGAAGGCCTACACCCCTTCTTCTACCAGAAATGTTGGCACATTGTTAAAAAATTCATTTTTGATTATTGCCACTCCATTTTTGAAACCCTCACCATCCCGGAGCAACTCAATACAACCTACCTTTGTCTAATTCCAAAATTTCCAAACGCAAATAACCTCAAAAACTTCCGTCCCATTAGACTTTGCAATACAATATACAAAGTTATTACAAAAATCATTGTCAATCGTATCAAACAATTCCTAGACAATCTGATTGGCCCATTCCAATCCAGTTTCCTTAAAGGACGACGAGTGTCTGATAATGCCATCATCATTTTATTCAGCACTATAATAAAATAAAAGGAACCAAGGAGAAACTTCTCCTAAAAATTGATTTAGAGAAAACCTTTGATCAACTTGAATGGTCATTCATACGTAGAGCCCTAAACTATTTCAATTTTCCACCTCGAATCACTAATCTTATTATGGCCTGCATTAGCACCTCCCGTATTGCCGTCCTTGTAAATGGATCTCAAACGGACTTCTTCAAGCCATCAAGAGGGATAAGACAAGGTGACCCTATGTCCCCATACATATTTATTCTTTCAATTGAACTTCTTCCTATCCTCATAAATCACCAATTTGATTTAACACTTTGGGACCCTATTAAATTAAGTCCAACATGACCCCCCCCCCCCTTCCTCCCATTTGTTTTTCGCAGATGATTTAACCTTAATGGCAACTGCCAGTGAGAAATTCTCCAACACAATCAAGCGATCTCTAGAATACTTCAACTCCCTATCAGGGCAAAAAATAAACCATACAGAATCTAAACTAATTTTCTCAAAGAATTGTTCTACTACCCTAAAAAAACATTTCAAACATCCTTAACATCAAAGTCAGTGATAACTTTGGAAAATACTTGTGCTTCCCAATACTGACTAATAAACCTAGACCAATTGACTTTAGATTCATCCTCGATAATCTTAATAATAGACTGTCCAGCTGGAAAACTCAATTTCTCTCACTTGCGGAAAGAGCAACACTAGTCCAAACCACCCCAATGCCCTCCCTAACCATGTAATGTAATACATTATGCTGCCTAAAACAACCAATAAATAAATTGACAAAATACAACGAGATTTTTTGTGGGGCAGTAACCAAAATTCCAGAAAAATTCATTACTAAAATTGGGACACTGTCTCAATGCCAAAACATGCTGGGGGACTTAGAATAAGAAAAGCCACGGACAAAAACAATGTCACTATTACAGGCCTCACTTGGTAATTCTTTAGCCACCCCTCTGCCACTTGGGCTAAAGTACTAACCTCCAAATATGTTGGTAGAAACTCCAAGAATTCTCATTCCTTTATATGGAATAACATCCTCACGGGTTGGAAAATTTGCTAACAAGCTATTGTTTGGAATACCGTGGATGGTAGGAATATTGATTTCTGGCATGCAAACTGGTTACCTTGCACAAAAAGTCTGCGTAGCATGATTCAAGGTCCCCTCTCAAATAATGATTTAAATCTCAAAGTTTGGAATATTAGTAGTAGTAACACTTGGGACTTGTCACATCTCTCTTTTGAACTTCCACCTCATATTTCAAACGAAATACGCTCCTTGCAAACAACCAATGGTTATAACAATATTGATACACCAATGTGGGGCCCTACCACAAAATGTTATACTCACAACCAAATATTTTTGCCCACTCATAGCTCCAAATATTGTTCAAAACCAAAGTAAGGATTTCAAATGGCTTTGGAAATTAAAAACTTGGAATAAGATTAAGTACTTCTTATGGCAATGCTATCATGATCATTTACCGACTAAAAGATATTTATGTCATATTGGTATTGATACATCAATGTACTGCTCTATTTGTAGCTCACTCGAAGAAAAACCCCAGCATACCTTTCTCTTTTGCCCCATGGCCACCTCCCTATGGCAAGACCTAGACATTAACACTCAATCACTTGAAATTCACGCCACCCATTGGCTAGAAAGTCTCTACAAAAGTAAATCTCAGATTAATTATCACTCCCTAACATGGGACTGCCTCTTCTCCTTTGCAATATGGCTTTTATGGCTAAATAGGAATAGGAACACTTTCCACAGACTTTGCCACCCTATAAATCAAAATACTGGAATATCTTCATTGTAGTAATATCACATGTGGTAACCTAGACAGACCTCTAACAATTCTTCCTAAATGGGAACCCCCCCTCCCCCCCCCCCCTACCATGAACCAAATAAAGCTTAATATCAATGGAGCTTTTACAGGTAAATTTAAACAAGGAGGATTAGGAGGAGCATTTAGAAATAACAACAGAGATTGGATATTGGGATTTAGTAAAACTAGTTATAGTCTATCCCCACTCTCCATGGAACTACAACCATTATGCTATGGATTATAGCTAGCAAAGAAACATAACTTGACCAACCTCCAAATTGAAACGGATTCAACATTTGCACCAAAAATACTTGAAACTTCCAACTATCCACCCTATAATGCACTCATCTCTACTTGCAGGTACAGGCTGAAGAAGTTGGGGAATCCACCAATCCTACATGAACTCCGTGAAGGAAACAAAGTAGCATATGAGCTAGCACAACATGGAGTCAAGCAAGCCGATGTCTACTATAATCAAGTATATCCATCTGTATCAGAATACCTAATGGATGCAATCCAAGCTAACAAGGAAGGCATTACTACTATTAGGATTAATATTACCAATGTTATCGTTTTAAATAATTTGGCTATGCTTGGAAACTCTACTATGATATCTTTTGGCTGTAATAGTATTAGTACAAGTATGAATAGGTCTATTCCCAGTGGGAGGACCAGGTAATATAACCTATCTAACTAATCGTTAATGAACTATCTTTTGTTACCAAAAAAAATGATATGTTGCATGACCCTGATTAGTTGCTGAAGATGATCTCAAATAAAATTTTATAATAATCAAAAGCACATTAAAATCATAAAATAAATTGAATACGGCGATAACATGATGTTTGTCTATAGTTATATTTTTAGTGCATTACTTACCTTACATTTTGGGGCTTTAATGCTAAACTATACTATATTTGTGCTTAATTTAGTTTATTTTATGTGTAGCTAAGTTGAAGACGAAATTTAGGAACAATGATTGAGAGAAAAAATTAAACAAGCAAAAAAATTGAAAACTAAGGAAAAGAAGACAAAAAAAACATGAAATGGAAAGTGATGTTTGGAATGTAGAACTGAAGCAAGAACAATGCAAAAGTTGAAGCAACTCAAAAGTGAAGCAGTATCCCAGGCGACGCGAGGTTCACTACTATCGCAAGAGCAGGCGGCGCGAGACTCATAGCGCTCTTTTGAGCTCGCGATACAAGAGTTGACGCGAGGTGCTTCACGCGTTTCGTGGGGCGACGCATGGTCCGGGTTTTAAAGTCTATTTTGTCTCCTATTTGATTTTGGACTTGGTTATTTCGTCTAGGTTTTTTCCTACACATACAAATAGACATAAAACACCATTTTGAGAGGAGATTTGACCTAAGAAGGCAAGAACACACTAGGAGCAAGGCTAGGAATTCTTCTACGAGTTTATCACTTCCTTCTTCCTATTTTCATTATTGGTTATGAATTCTAGTATTGTAGTTATGCATACTATTATAAATAGCTAATTTTTTATCTAAACTTTTGCTAGAACCTTTTGTAGGATAAATTCTTGTTATGTTTTTATATAATTGAGTCGTTGGATTTCCTTACTTGTTAAACTATGTGTTTATTGTTGTTGATTGAATGTCCATCAATTGACTGTGCCTATTTAGTATGTATTGCTTGGAAAAGAGTGCATATTTAGGTAGTTGTTGAACAACATCACCCTTGACGTATGTGAGGAATCAATACAAAGAGTTTAAATGTGGGATTAGGAATAATGAAACCTTGGTGCGATCTTAGTGAGTAGTAAACTAGTGTCAGCTAGTGTAGTTCGGAAGAATATGTCTAGTAAATTATGGTAGTTTCTCGGAAGAAAATTATGACACCCGAAGTACTCACGATCGGTAGAGAATACTCAGGCGAAATTATAGAAGGCATAGCGGAAAGGATTCCGACAATTGGGGAAGTCATAACTCTAGACCTCCTTAGGCTTATCTCGAATTTCATCCTTGTTAGTTGATAATCTTACTACTTTATAATAATTGTTAGTTAATTATCAGAAATAAAAATCAAATCTTTATAACTAGGAAATTATTTGAACTTGTATTTCTTTGCGATATTGAACAGTTGTAGCTAACCTTTAGTTCTCAGTGAGATTCGACTCCGAACTGGTAAACTAGATTATATTTGCAATGACCGCTTAGTCCTTTTTATAAGGTATAGTTGGGTGTGATCAAATTTTGGCGTCGTTACCGAAGAACTAAAGGTGTAGTTGTAGGTGTACATATTGCTAGGTTGCAAGTTTGAACTTTTATTTTTGTTTTCTTGTATTTGATTTCATTTATTTTTGTTTTACTTGTTGATTTTAAAAATATGGCATCTTAGAATTATGAGAGTTTTGATGTTGGTATTATACTTTTAGTCCCCCTTATGCATATTGTGGAGGAAACCACCTGTGGTAAAATTGTCACAATATTCCCGAGAACCAGTAATGTGCACCAATTCAATCTTATGTGTGGAATATGTATGATATGTGTGGTGGTCAAGTTGGTCACTTTCATGGTTGTGCTTATATTTCTTATCCTCTCCTAATCCCTTGCTATGATGGTTCTACTTTTTCTAGTGAAGTAAATAGGAACAAAGAACCCAGGGAAGCTGATCTGAAGGAGATCAAAGATATGTTAAAGGGCATCATGGAACGAATTAATGAGAAACCACTGCAAATACAAAGGCAAGAGAAAACTATTCACAACTTGGAGGCTCAAGCAAATAAACTAATTGAACCTTGTAAAGAGCAAAAAGTTTACATTGTGGATAGTAGCCAAGAAGAGCATGAATTGGCTGTGGGAATTGTCATTATAACGGAGGAGTTGAGAGTATAATATGACCAAACCAACCAACTAGAATTTGATGATGTCTATGTTGAAGAAGTGGTATTGGAGTCAACTAATAACCTTACAAATATAATTTTAATTGATTCTAGTTTGTGGCAAGAAGATGAGGTTGATAACAAGTTGAATTTTCAGTTTGAGCGCATTGGTCCTCACTCTAACCATTTTTCGACATTGTGTTTGGAAGGAGGTATAGAAATTGATGTGTATGAGCCAATGCGAGAGTAAAAGGAAGAGGTGGATGAGCCCTATATACTAAAATTTTCAAGGCCGGCTAGGCAAGGTGACACTCCTCAGTTGAAAGCCAAAATTTGCATAAAGAATCACTTAATTTTTTGCTCGCAACAATTTGTATCGCCCCAAGAGCATAATCATAAGCTTAAATCAAAACTTGGTGTTCAATTCATAAGCTCGAGGTGGAGGCAAAAAGTGATTTGCGTCGTGCCGCAGCGTTAAATCAAGCGCTTGTTGGGAGACAATCTAGCTTTACTTTTTTTTATTATTGTATTATTCTTGTAGTGTCGGTTTTTGATTTTGTAGAATCATGGAAAGAAAAACCATTGGAAGGATGCAACAGCAAACCAGATGGTTGGAAATAAGTGTGAGGTACCCGCACGAAGGACCAGGCCTGGGAGAAGTCTGAGTACCCCATGAGTTGCTAGTGCTTCGGCATTTAGCCTACCAGAGAGTTTCTTTTACTCTCTTGTATTTATGGGTGTGCATTAGGGACAATGCACATTTTAAGTGTGGGGTGAGGAGCTTGTCTGGGTGATTTTCTATGCTATTTTAGTTATGTTAAGTTTAATGGGATAATTCTTTTTTTAGAAAAATAGAAAAGATTGGACTTTTCCCAACGATGGATCTATTAGACAGTGTTCTTGAGGGTTTAAAATCTAACCAAAAACACGATTAAAAAAAATAGAAAAATCCAAAATTCTTTATTTATTTTGTAGGTAGTAATAATCCCTCGTGGTTTTTCTTTGTGCCTTGGTTCTTTTTTATGGGAGGTAGTTTGAACCGGGTCATAGTTTTTATTTTTATTTTTAGAGTAGAATAGGATTTAGGGAATAAAAGAAGGAAGATGAAATTTCTGGGCCTTTTTGACTTGTTTAATAGTAGCATATTTAGGCTCTAGCATGTGTATTATCTTCCCTATAGTTTAAAATTGCTTATGATGCCTTATTGAGTCAGATAGCATGTCTATTGACACATATGTCTCATTTTCTTGGCTCGTGTTCACTTTGTGCTTAATGCTTAATATTTTGTGGCTCCGTGAATACTTGCAATTATTTGAGAATCGGAATGGAACCGTCCTTAGTGAGTCATGTGCCATGTGTGGTGAGAAATTGTATAGTCCATATTTTTGTGATTGACTCTAGAACTTGCCCGGTCTATGAGTTGAAGAGAAATTTTAGGTGATGCTCGGTTTGAGAAATGATTTTAGGCTTTCTTTGATCTTTTTGAGCCTATTGTTTACCATAAATAAAATCTATCCCTAGTTACCTCTTTTGAGTCTATAGACTTTTATTTCGCACTCACATTACGGGCCTTTACTCTTTTATTTTTAATTGACATTGTTTTGATTATTTTACCTCTTAAAGCACTTTAATTGCGAAATGAGCGCTAAAAGAAGTAAGAAGAGACTAAGCATGAGGTGCCTTTTGAGTGGAACCAATGAAAGGAAGAAAGGTGCACTTGTTTTATAAAATACTACGCCACTAGCGGAAATTGAAAAAAAAAATAGTTGGGAAAAAAGAGAAAAAAATCTGGAAAAAAAAAGAAGAAGGAAAAATAGAGATGAATAAATTGTTGTCTTGTTCTTGCTAGTGGGTATGAATTAAAGTAGTGCGTAAAGAAAAAGAGGACATTGATGGGAGTGATTGAAGTTGTGAAACTAAAGTGGATTGAGAAAATTACACTTAAGTTATCATATGATGTGTTAAAGTGCTTAGAAGGGTTAGCCATTATTCCTAAATATATCCTTCCCGCCACTTAGCTCACATAATAATCATAAAAAAAAGTCCTAATTAATTTTAGATCGAGTGAGCCTACATTAGTAGAGATTTACATTAAGGGCAAGCATATGGTGCCGGCCAATTGCATGCATGTGACTTCTTTTGTGAGAGTGAGAAATTTTCTTTGATATGTACGAGCCCTTAAAATATATTTAAGCATTTGATTTGAATGTATGGATTCTACTTACTCTCTTATTCTTCTTGTGAGGGCATATGATCTCACGAGGGATAGGTAACGTTATTAGACTCCTCTACGACGTTGGGTGTCCCAGCCATGAGTGCATTGTGACATTGAGTAGATTTTTGAGGCTAGGTTTGTTAAGAGCATGTTTTCTTTATTATAATATTTGTGAAGTGTGTCATAAGAAAAGGGAAGTGTATGTGATTGCATATGCTAAAGTTTAATTGTTGCTATAAACCATGGTCTTTGGTGTAGTGTGCTTCAAAAGTGTTAAATATGTTAAGTGCTCAAGGATAGTATGAATTGTTAGTTGACTCGAGGACAAGCAACGTTTAAGTGTGGGATAGTGATGTTTGGCTATAATTATATATTTTTAGTGCATTACTTACTTTACATTTTGGGGCTTTAATGCTAAACTATACTATCTTTGTGTTTAATTGAGTCTATTTTATGTGTAGCTAAGTTAAAGACGAAATTGAGAGCAAAATAGAGATTTTATGTGTATTTTATACACTACAAAAATAGACCATGATTATTTATTTATTAGAAGCATTATAATAGTATATGGATCAATGATTGAGAGACAAAATGAAACAAGCAAAAAAATTGAAAACTAAGGAAAAGAAGACAAAAAAAAAAAGTGGAATGGAAAGTGATGTTTGGAATGTAGAACTAAAGCAAGAACAATGCAAAAACTGAAGCAACTCAAAAGCGAAGCAGCATCCCAGGCGACGCTAGGTTCACTACTCGCGAAAAAGCAGGCGGCGCGAGACTCATAACGCGCTTTTGAGCTAGCGAGGCAAGGGTTGACGCGAGGTGCTTCGCGCGTTTTGCGGAGTGATGCATGATTCGAATTTTAAAGTCTATTTTGTTTTTTATTTGATTTTGGACTTAGCTATTTTGACTAAGTTTTTTTCTACACATATAAATAATCATAAAATATCATTTTGAAAGGAGATTTGACCTAAGAAGGCAAGAACACTTCTACGAGTTTTTTACTTCCTTCATCTTATTTCTATTATTGGTTATGAATTCAGTATTATAGTTATGCATACTATTATGAATAACTAATTTGTTATCTAGAGTTTTGATAGAGCCATTTGTAGTATAAATTCTTGTTATGGTTTTATATAATTGAGCCGTTGGATTTCTCTATTTGTTCAACTACGTATTTATTGTTGTTGATTGAATGACTATCAATTGACTGTGCCTATTTAGTATGTATTGCTTGGAAAAATGGTACATATTTAGGTAGTTGTTGAACAACATCACTCTTGACGTACGTGAGGAATCAATACGAAGGGTTTAAAGGTGGGATTAGGAATAACGAAACTTTGGTGCGATCTTAGTGAGCGGTAAACTAGTGCCAGCTAGCGCAGTTCGGAAGAATATGTCTAGTAAATTATAATAGTTGCTCGGAAGAGAATTATGATACCCGAAGTACTCACGATCGGTAGAGAATACTTAGGCGAAATTATAGAAGGCATAGTGAAAAATATTCCGACAATTGGGGAAGTCATAACTCTGGACCTCCTTAGGCTTGTCTCTAATTTCATTCTTGTTAGTTGATAATTTTACTGCTTTATAATATTTGTTAGTTAATTAGCAGAAATAAAAATCAAATCTATATAACTAGGAAATTATTTGAACTTGTGTTTCTTTGCGATATTGAACAGCTCTAGCTAAGCCTTAGTTCTTTGTGGGATTCAACTTCAGACTTGTAAATCGAATTATATTTGTAAGGACCGTTTAATTCTTTTTATAAGGCATAATTAGGCGAAATCATAACACATGGTAATACTTTTAAGTAAAGGCACAAAGTTATTATACCGCTATATTTTAGAGGAGTCAGTTGATTTTGTTGTTCATTGTAATTTATTTTTAGGTTTTAACAAGTATTAATTATCTCAAGAGTTCTTTATTTTTTATACGCAAGATATTAACAAATAAATAATGTATAAGAAATTTTTGCAGGATAATTTTATTATATTCACATTGTAAAATTTATGTTTGAACAATCTCTTGGTTAATGAATTTTGTTACTTATGTAATAGATTCGAAGTCAATTTCCAAAGACTTTTCATTCAATTTTGTCCCTGAAAGAAGGAAAAGTTGGAATGCAAGGCTAATTGCATCTAATTTCAGCGTGAATTTTAAAATTTGTATACTTAGAAACAAGACAAAGTCTACTGTAAATCACAAATTATCGAGTTTGATAAGTCGACAGGTGTTGGACCAGCGTGAAACGAATGAACAGTGGCGGAGAGTGAAGTTGGTGAGCTGACGCTAAGTGCTGATTTTTTTTTAAAAAGGGTAATGAATTGATCTACAGTGAAATTTGGGCAGATAATGGAATGAATATAATCTGTTGGACTAAAATGGCTAGGGCTAGGAACTGCTCGAAACCGGTGATTTGGATCTGGTTAATCTCTGCCCTTACCTTTTATGCTCTTTTCCTTATGGTTACCCGCAATTCTACAGGTAATTGTAAATTAGATTATATTCATCAAGTTGTTTCCTTTTATTTTTGTAAAAAATTGCTATGTTTTTTGTGTTATCAGATTTCCCCATGCTTATATCGAGAAAGTAATTAATTAATTACTTAAATTGATTCTTTAGTTTACTAATACATCTTCTATATTACTATTTCCTTATCTGCTTCTCCGCCGATAATTTAGCTTCTTGTTATCCTTAATTAATTAGCTCGGATTGACTTTCCATATATATTAGTAGTATATATCAACACTCTTTCCATGCCTGATTTATATATACTGAGATAGGCAGTGTAAAAGACAGAGATATAGATACATCTCAAATGAAGGATTTTGGTAACTGTAATTCGCTCTATGTAAAGCCCGAAAAGTTTTTTATTTATACATATATTTTTTTTTAAAATGTGAATAAAATGGTAGATTCTAACTTGAATTTGGGAGGCTTTTTGCTTATTTGTCTTGATGAAAGTTGAGGGCGCGAGTTTTCTGTAAATTGCTCTTTATGCTTGTTTTATTTATGGTTGTTGTGAAGGAGTATTTTATTTATTTATTTTTTTTATTTTTTTTTTATAAGTGGTTTTAATGGAAAGCATTCTTTTCCTTATATCAGTGATGGTACATTTAAGTGCAGTTTCATTTTGAGTCTCCTATACTGAATCTACTCCAGAAAAGAAGGTTCTCTCCCTTTTTAAACAATGATGTTGGCAACACTGAGTTCTGTTTTTTTTAGCATGTAATCCAGAAGAAAAAAAAAAACATCTTTGGCAACTAATATATGGAGAAACCATTTTATGTATCATAGCTAGCTATGTGTTAAGACACAAAAAGAAGCTATTTCTGTTTCTTGAATTGACAAATAATTAAATGGTTGGAACAGAATGGTCTATCTCAAATGCGGAGCAGAGGTCTAGATTGTATCATAAGATGGAAAAAGACTTGGAGGAGCACGGAGCTGCTTTCCTCAAACAGGGCGAAACTACTCAATCACTTACCCTGTCAGATCTGTTTACTCTCAAAGATGGAGTTGTCACTCCTGTACTCAAGGTTAATTTCACTTATTAAGCAGCATTCAGCCATATGCTCGTTTGTCATGTTTAACATGAAGGTGGTTAATTTTCTCCTGTGTATAGGCTGCAAACCCCCCTGTGCGAGCAAATGTTTTGTATCTCAACCCAGAGTATTCTGTCCCTATTGCGTAAGTACTGCATGTTGATTTCTATGGATAAAAATCTCCCACAAAAATTTCCATCTCTCGCTGAAGCAAAAACAGTTACTTTTAGTTACTCTTAAGAAAGCCAAGTTGGCCTATTTTGAAGGAGAACGTTGGCTACTTTACAATTTTGTTCAATTATGCATGATTCTACTTTGCAAATTGAACTTGGAATTCCTATATTCACACTTGTCCTCGTCTGTTTTTGTAAAGGGAAGCTGTGAGAGCTGTATTCTCGCCACACTTTGATAAAGGTATGGTGTCTTTTTTAATGATTACTATTGGAGGAATGAGTTAAAAGCTTATTATGCATCTCTTATTCTATCAATTTGGATGCTTATACGCCTGTTGCTTAGCAATTTGGTTTCAGAATTCTAGCTTATATCACTTTAGCATGTTCCATGCTTCACATCACATAACAGCTGTCCCTGCCTCTGAAGAACAGGTAAAAATGCTTTTGGATGAAACGTTAGTTTATGGCCTTTCTTCTCATTGAACTCTTATGTTGATGGAACTGACACTGTTAGTGTTTCCTCAGATTGAAGCTGAAGGAAATGCTGTTAGAGCTGTTTCTGATACAATCTGTCCCTTAAAAATTTCCCTAGACAGAGTGGTTCTGACATCAACTGGGGTGCTAGTAGGTTGTTGGCAGGTCTTTCAAAAAACCCTGATCTTTACCTCTCTTTCTCTTGATCTATCTCTCTGGAGTATTTCAGGAAGTCTTCAAAGTACTTACATATTTGAGATAATCATACTCCCTCTATCCTGAATGTAGGGCATTTTCAATTATCATTTCAAGATACAATGATGTTTCAAACTTTCTTCTTAGGCATATTACTATGTCGTATTACTTTGCCTTCTGGATATAGTCTTGCACTCTATGTCATATTACTTATGCTCGCAAAGAGATGATTAAGGATCTACATTACATGGATCATTCATCTGCATCGATATCTATGTTGGTATGACATGCTATGGGTATCTTGTATTATTCAAAATACGATAAGAATTAGCCAAGAACTTTGCACATTCCCATACCAGATACCACGCAACCCCTTACTGGTAGACCATGTACGAATCCATGTAACATAGTAGGGACTTCAGATTATTATGTATAAGTTGAATTTTAGGTCTACTTTTCCAACTAGTAGTTTAGTCTTATATGTAAAAGTAGTGCTGTACCTATTATTTCTTTATCAAGAGATACATAGTTATATATGCAAGACATGCCTACTTTAACGATGTTCAATATAAAGGATATGTATTTACCTGGGTGTATCTTGTGGCATAATTGAGACGCGGACTTTTTCCATGAACATGAATCATGACATCTCAATGGCCATAGCAATGAGTTATCCCTTTTTATTTATTTATGTTGTTTGTCTCCCTTTATTACTGGCTTATGATTGACTCAAATGGTACTCTACAAATGGTGCACCATTCTGCAATGGTCATCATATGCTGAAATCCTTAAGTTGGAAAAAAAAAAGATTCAAGGAGATATAAGATGGTGAAATTGCATTCCCTGCCTTTTTACGCTTTCATTTTATTTTTTCATTTGTAGGTGGACTCTGGAACTGATCCTGTAACTATCCGGCAAAAATTGAGAAATGCTCTTCCGCATGCTCCTGCAAAGCAACTTGTGAGAACCAAACAAACCTTTTCTGCCTTACATCTTGGTGAAAATGCTAAAGTCTTAGCACTTCAACCACTTATTGCTAGTAAAGTCAAATATATTATCAAACAATGTGGGAAGTAAACCGTTATGCACTTAAATCACAAATCTGTCATTGCTTACTGCATGGCTCTTCCCCATCCCCACTAAGTTTAGGACTATTATCTTTGATTTATAAGTCTTGTGTTCTCAAGATAGAATTGTTAAAATAGTATGTCAAGATTTCAAGCATTTGCTAATTACACATTCTTGTTGCTGCAGTATGATGCTGTAATGCTTCATACATCATTTGCCAGGCTTCTGGGACACCCTAGCAGTTGGCCTGAGGTAGTTTAACACTAGCATCTGTGAGCTGTTGTCTGCATTTCAAGTCTTCCATTGTTTCATTAATGTTTTAATCCTAGAAATCACTGCTTAGTCCCCTATGACACTTTGTTTTTGGTACTAAAAGGAAATGACAATATTAACTAGTAGTAGCAGCTATTAAAAGTCAGGATGTTTAACAACTTGTCATAGTTCACAGAAGAGTTAAAACATAAGGGGACGAGGGAAAACAATAAAATCCTGATAGAGATCCTTCCCACACTTCCAGTTTGCCACCTAGTATTGAGCATCTTTCTGTTGAGGGAGAAAAAACATTTTTCTTGAATGTGAGGAGATAAGGGAAAACCCAAACTTTTAACTTGAACTGGAAGAATAAGTTTTCTATAGATCAATAATGCTTGTTTAAAGGAAGTAAATTTCAAATCTTACAAGCTATTCAAGAACATGACTGAGGGAGATTCAACTAAAGAGACAGTTAGCGTTTGTGGGAAATTGGCAACAGTCTGAGGTCAAAATAACTACAATAAGACATAGACATCACTTCAGTATGAGCTCTTTTCTTTCGTTGCAAAGTTTTATCATGAGTATTATCACTTGGTTAATTATCATCCAAGAAAATTATTCACTTGGTTAAGTGAATGTTTTTCTTGTTTTTTCACAGGAAGCAAATAAGGTTTCAGAACTCCAATTTCTCCATGAGCTTGTGACTAGATTAAACAATAAAATCCACGGTACTAAGGTAATTCTTAGTTTTATCTAAAATTAATCCTTATTGCCTAATAATGAATGCATTGACCGCCCCCCCTGGTATGATGTGCTTGTCTTGGCCATGTCTGGAGCTGATGATTGTGCATTTGGAATGAATATGAGGCTTGCTTTCCCATACACTTCAATGTGTTTCTTAAAAGAAAGAAACAATTTGAAGCTTGAATTTCAGAATCTCAAAACGAGATGATAGTTTGCAAGACTTGCAGCAATATTGAGTATGTGCGGTGTTGTCGTCTCCCCACTTCCATATAGAAGCCAATCTTGCTCTCCGTTATTTTACCTAAAAAAAGCCTCCAAACTGATAATACAACTCCTTAGAGCTTTTTTTTTTGGGAAAGTGATGTAGGTGAACAGCTGGGTGCAAAAGAAGTTGGGACATTCTTTGTAGACCTTTGATGAAGCAGTGGCTTGGGAATATATGACCTTGTAACATGAAAAGTTCAAAGTTGCTGATTGCAAGAACATATGCTCTAAACATCCTGCAAATTGGATTCTCTGCATATAGAGCTTCTAGACCTTAGGAATTCGTTGTTGGTTATTCATACCATAGAACTGCTCCAGGGTTAAGATGCTAAAATTTGGACCACTTATTAGACCCCATATTCAGTATATCATTTGCAGCTGCGTAGAAGCATATTTCTGGTTTAATAATTGGCATCTCTGTTGCTCTATATGTCGCACCAAATTTCCCTAGGCATCTTGTCTTGACTTTGATTTCCAAGGTAGTAAACACGATTTTGATAATCAATGGCATTGACCAAAGTGGAGAAGATCAAGGGATGCTCTGTGTTGATAAGTGCCATTCCTGCTACTAAGTTTCCTTGTACTAGAGAACAGATACAATTAGATGGAGAGGAGATGGACTCGGAGGGATTTTTCAATCAAGAATGCTTGCAGTCTTTTAGGTCTAAGAAAAGCACAGAGTGGATGGGTGAAATTGGCTGGTGCCTGCCACCTGAGGATAGCTAGAAGGCAGCCATTCTTTGGTTGACCGTTTTTCAATAACTAAGCACACTGGAGAGTTGAGATGTAGCCTCTGCAATGCTCATGAAGGGTCAATTCAACATCTCTCTTTGCTTGTTAATTTACAACGTTTATTTGGTACAGACTTCTACAGCAATGTCTTGCATATAGCAGCTCATATTCGTAGTATATAGAACTAGTTTGGCTTAATCAAGTTACTAAGAGAAAGGCATTCTCTGGTGCTGAAGCTAACCTTTACTGTGCAGCCAACTAGATACATAAGGAGAGGAACCCGAAACGATTCTAACCAGAATGTAGGTGTCTTAATATATTGGTTTCTGATATTTATCATGCTACAATAATAGAGGGTCCATAGCTACTGTATTCCCAAAAGATAAGAGAAATGGAAACTAAGTTTTAATTGGGTTTTGGCCAATGGATCTTGTAACTGTGGCAGTATTTTAGGAATGGCCTGCTGAGCGGTTGTTTAATTTTATCAGTGCCAAGGGTTTGTCCCAGAGTTTTTGTACTCCGTCCTTTAATTGTTCTCTTACAATTTTGCTTTTCTTTTTTGGGTGACAGAAGTGTAAGTAATTCTTAATTATAAACCGAAAATTAAAACTATCTCGCTTTATCTTTTGCTTTCGAATATTCACTTTGTTCAAGAATTTGGTGGTTGATCTTGATTGGTTTTTGCATTTATAATGTTTACTTCAATGGTTGTAGGCAACAGTCAGTGAGCTTTGGAATGTGGAGGAATATGATATATTAGCGCTTGCGTTGAATGGGAGAATGAAAGTCCGCAAGTTCCAGCTTGGCTGTTCGAAAGTGTGAATATTCAATGAGAATAGGTTATTGAACCTCACAGCCTCACTGGTCCCTATATGGCATAGACCTCGGTGTTCACCTATCAATGGGATCATGCGAATTCTGATTTACAGCTTTATTCAGCCTCCATTATATATTAAGGAGCATTAGAAGTTGGATATTACAATGTATTGTTTGCTCTTCGAACATTTCTACATGATATTTGAAAATTATACATAAAGTTAGTAGTATGTGGTAAACGTTTGAAAAAGTGACAATCTTTGGTGTATGAGTTAAGAGGAAAGAATTCCAATCTCGACCCCCCATTGTACGTTCTCTGATCTCTCTATATTTGACTTTGTGCACAAAAGACTTGTAAGACAGCTTTTTGCATTTCATAAACAGTTCTGAAGAAGTTAGCAACCATATATTAAAACAAAAAAAGAACAAAACAAAACCTTGCTGTTGAAGTTAAGAGGAAAATAATGCAAGCTCAGTCCCTCGATTATTTGGTTTCTGCTTGTGGTCTCTCTATATTTGATTTTGTGTATAAAACTCTTATATGAGTTCCAACTTTTGCAATTTCAACACATTATAAACAGATCGAAAGAAGTTGGGTTTGGGGGGGGGGGGGGGGGGGGGGGGGGGGGGGGTGTTGGTGTCTAAGGGAATTCCTTTCTCTCAACGTGTACTTCATCCCTCTCCATTGTGCCTCCTGATTATTGGTAACCGGGGGCGGAGCCAATCCTTCAATTAAGGGCTCGGCCGAACCCAGTAGCTTTGATCCAAACTTTGTATTTATCTTACGAAATTTATTAATTATGTATAAATTATTAATTTAGAACTCAGTAACTTAAAAAAGACAAAAATTCCGAATACATAAACTTCAAATCCTAGATCCGCCTTTGTTGGTAACAAATGCAGTAGAAATGACACCAGGTAGCCACTCTAAAAGGTTACTATTTAAGAATTAGCCAGTGCGCTCTGAATTTCAGTTTTACAGTTCAAATTTTCAAGACAAAACTGTCTTGAATTGTCCCGAAGTTAAGATTTTTACGTACTGACTAATTTCTGAATATCATCTTTGAGAATGGTTATCTGTGTAGTTGCCCCACAAATGCACTATGCCTCTTTCCTTTCTGGGGGCCTAAGTGCCAAATCGATCCCTTTTTTTCCCAAAGTTAGGGTTAATTTGTTAAATGTATTGGAAATTTAGGTCCTTTGGACAAATGTGTGGGCGTTGAAAATGTTCCATACTTATACTAATAAGATGAATGTTTACCTCAAAAATGGTGTTAACAATTATACTTGATTTGTGGTTCTAAAAATATGTGATTTATTCAAATACTAGTTAATAATCAAGAAATCATAAGTGTAAGTAAGAAGAATGTGATAACCAAATCAGTTTTGCTAAAGGAGCGAGGCCCTCGAGCTTGATGGTCTCGATGTCTCGAGGTCAGTTTAATAGCAACAAAGTATGAACAATAAATGAAGAACAATAAAGTTGAAGAATAATCTTGAGCACAACAAACGAGAAAAGGCAAAGTAGAATATTCTATAGCAGTGAATGATATATCTTACAAAATGATTGGAGTCCCCTTTATATAGGAGGTGAAAACTCTAATATGGTATATCTCTAATTATGACAAAGAATATTATTGATACAGTTGTATAACGGCCTAGTACAGATTTGTACTATCTCTTACAAATCTTATCTGTCCTGACCACATGTCCTTGGGAAATTCCCGTTTTTTCTTAACTATCATCGATTTTGCACTGCCTAGAGGTAGGCCGTGACGGGCCTTCGATGTGCTTTCTCGAAGTGCACATTCTGAGATCGGACTTGAACTTCATCTCGAACATGATCTCGGGATAGGAACATAGTAGAGACTTCGAAATTGGACCCCTCCGATTTCGGCCGTATACAGATAATCTCCGCATTTCTTAGAATGAAATGATAAAAAACGATTTGAATTCTTGACTCTTCGATATCCCCACCATGACGTCAGTCAGGTGAGGTTAGCGATTGGTGTGACGGAAAGGTTGTGCAGAGGTCATGTCTGCGCAGCTCCCAAAAAACCATAAATCGATAACAGTTATTGGCCGCCCTTTTAGCTTCTCCGACACGCTTAGATGACCCCTATAAATACTCCAGTCCTTCACTTTTTATACTTTTACTTTCTACAACATCTTCAAATCTTCATTAACTCTTCTTTGCATTCACCCTTTCTTTGTGTTCATCTCTTAACCAGTTTCTTCTTCTTATTCTGAAATTTCACAACAAACATGGCGAAAACTTCAAAGAAGGTTCCCCAAAAAGAGAAAACCCCTTCATCATCACGCTCGTCTAAAAGCAAAACGGCAGTACCTCCTCATATTGAGGAGTGTACCCCCGGGCCTTATGAAACATCTTCTGATTTCATGGTCGAAAAACCTTCCTCGGTTGCGGGACAATGTGAACCCATGTCTCGATACATTAGTATAATAACCGAAACCAAAAAAGTGAAGGTTGATTGTCGATGGGGGGATGCAATACAAGTGGAGATCCCTTCACCTGAAGAGGACATAACCACTTACAAAGCTGGTTTCCTAAGCGTATACACATACCCATTCACCTTAGGTCCGTAGAACCTTCTTTGCCACCGATAGATCCAATGATCTTCAATTTTTGTCTACAATATCGGGGGACGCTCGGCCAAATATATCGTTCCTTCTGGCAAATCGTTTACCTTATTAGGTACTTTCCGAACATGGTCGAGGAGATGCCTTTCACCCTCGACCATCTGATTAGACTGTACAACCCTCATTTCTATCAAGGTGGCTTGATAAAATTACAATGTCAATCTTCGAAGTCTTTCTTCGCTAGCATCGATGAAGATAAAGACCGAGGGTGGATGAGCCGCTTTGTTCGAGTCAGGACTTCCGACCTAATTCCTGTTGAGAAGATGTCATTCCCCGAAGAATGGAACATGAAGCGTAAGTGTCGACTCATTGAGCATGTTTTATTAATTACATATTTCTCTTCCTTTCGGACTAACTCCCTTCTGATGATGCAGCCGTCGAGTGGTACCCGGTGCGGTTAAGGACCTCCCGGGCTGGGTTCGCCAACTAGTTTCCACCTCCATATATGCCGAGCGCGCCTGGCATGACTTGGCCAAAGGCTTATGGGAGGCCAAGAACCATGGTGAGTTTTCATTATTGGCGTATTTGAATCACTTAGTGAAATATCTCATAATAACACGCTTAACTTTGGTGTTCATGTAGGCCTAGGAAAAGCTGTTTCAATGAGGTCGCCCCCACCTGGCGAAGTAGATACCCCAAAACTTGTCAAGGATAAGAAGAGAAAAATGGAGGCGCCAGCGGAGTCCCCGAAACCAAAAAAGGCCAAAGCTCGAAAGTCTAAGGCCGATACAGTGGCCTTAACTCCGAAGCTACCGAGAGCCTTCATACCGAGGATGAAGAGGATGATCGCTACCCGTTAGTGATCAAAGGAAGAGGAAGCACTGATGCTTCAGTGGCCGCCGAGCCGAATACTGTTGCACTAAAGACTAAGCAGTCCAACCTCGAGTTGAGGAGATTTTTTATGGGAGCTCGGGCAAAGTCCTCGAGCCGACTGATAACCAGAGCATGCCTTGTACTGAAAGGTACTCGGTCGAAGAGCCTGAAGAAACCAAGCCCCAAGATCCTCAAAGGAAGGAGAAAGCCCCGATTAATCCATTCGGGGTGATCGACGTGGTGACTCTCCACAAGGCCCATCCTTTTCCGAAGGGCAGATACTGGATGCTCAGGACATGAAGACTCTTGAAGCGGGGGCATCCCACGGGGAGATTGATATCTTCAAAAAGTGCCTTGCCTGGATTGAGGAGAGCCCCGACCTCGGCGCCTCGTTTATCTTCGAAGAGGTTGATAAACTTCAAAAGCAGGTATACTTTGTCTTTTAACAACTATGTTTGGGATTTGATTTGTGCCTTTCTAACTTCCTTTCTTCGTGACCAAGCTGTGATGCTCTACTATCAGGCTTTCTCTAAGTCTCGGGCTGAGCTTGCCCGATGTGAAGACGAGCTTAGGAAGCTCATGCTAGAACATGATGACATCAAGCCCCTCTATGTCAGAAAAGAGGGGGAACTTAACGACCTTCGAGCCTGTTCGGAGAAGGCGTCCCAAGAGAGGGTCGGGTTCGTTGAGCAGGTAATATAGCCTTCATGGCTTTATTTTATGTTTACTTGCTTTTGGTGTCTAACGTTGATTTTTGCAACTTAAGCAGAAGGATGATCTGGTGGGGCAGCTTCGGGAGGAGCTTATAGTTAAGGATGTTGAAACCCTCAGGTTGAAGCAACGCATGGATGGTCTGGCCTCCAAGAAGGATACTCTTCGGGAAAAGCTGACCTCGGTAGAGCACCAACTTCTGAGTGCAAAAGAGGAGGGCCGTAAATATAAGGAGCTTCATGCTGAATCGGCCGTTGAGTTATCCAAAGTCAAGTCCAAAGTTGATGCACTCATGTCTTCATATCGGACAGACGTTGCTGCTGCAAATGCTCGGGCTAAGAAGGTATCTTATGAAGCCGAGCTCAATCTAACTCGTTCCCTTGACCGTTCTCGATTGGAATCTCGAAGGCAGGCTCTCGAGGAGATGCATGCCAAAGGTTTTGATCTTTCTACCGAGATCGAGAAAGTGAAGGCCTTAGAAGAAAAATCGCATGCACTGCTCACTTCCGATGAGGATTCTGCTAGTGGCTCGGAGAGTGGTGAAGACGAAGACGAAGTCCCCGAGGGGGAAGATGCCACCGAAGATTAGGCTGCCGAAGTCCAGGCCATCGAAGATGCGGCTCCTGAGGAAACTACCTCCGGTCGGGTGACCCCGACAGTAAACTAAGCTTCTTTCATTTTCCTTCTTTTTATGTAAGGGCTCCGTGTGGGAGCTTTGTAAATATGCTTTTGTGAAAACCATTTGAATATAAAAGAATATTTTGTTTCATCTTTGTTTTGTTAATTTTCAACTTGCCTTTGAAATGAGATTTGGTGTTGTTGACTATCGGTCCAATATATTGGACTTAGAATATAATACCCTTAGGTTTCGTGTTCGATCAACGATCGATAATAGGCGACCACTTAGGGTCCGATCTTTCGAGTCCGAACTGGGTAAGGTTCCGAGCGTGGTGTGCTTCGGCCTTTAAGTTCTTTAAGTCTCAACCCTTGGGCTTTAAAATATCGGCCCTTAGGCTCTTTAGATTGGCCCTTAGGCTCTTACAAATCGACCCTTAGGCTATTACAAATCGGCCCTTAGGCTCTTTTTAGGTTGGGTCAATTCGACCTCAAAGTGGCTATAATTTTCCCATTTTCTGGTTAAAGACTTGTAAAAAATTTTGTTATGCCTTGGCATGTTTTTATATTCGTTTGACTTTTTGACGGTTCGATTGATTGGAACCTCGATTGCAAGTCGATATGCGATGATAGTTGAATACCGCGTGAGGTTTTCTCAAAGGCTGATTTTTTCGAAGCTTTCACATTATTCGGAGCTGATTTTATCGAAGCCCCTTTGCTTATGCCATGGGTAGCCTACTTTAACCGGTTTTTTGAAGTATTCGAAGGCCTTTAGTTTTATGGCGGAAGTTGGATGTCTCTGAGCCGCATTATTTTGTCCATAGCCCTTTCATATGACTGTAGTCTTTTATATGGACGTAGCCTTTAGTCCCCGAGCGAGATGGCCTTGGACTTAATATCGAGGGGATGCCTTTTTTAAGGTCTTAAGTTCGTGTATACCTCATTTAGGTCTTATGAGTTTGATTTTGCCTCACTGAGGTCTTATATGTTTGAGTTTGCCTCATTGAGGTCTTATAAGTTCTATTTTGCCTCATTGAGGTCTTGTAAGTTCGAGTATGCCTCATTGAGGTCTTATAAGTTCGAGTTTGCCTCATAGAGGTCTTGTAAGCTCGAGTAAGCCTCATTGAGGTCTTATAAGTTCGAGTTTTCCTCATTGAGGTCTTATAGGCTCGAGTTTTTGACGGCTCGACGTGTTGACTGTCGATGACAGTCCTCGAGTATTCGAGTATATTGTCCCTTGAGCCGTTAAATGTAAAAATAGTAAACTTCTTCAAGGCACAAAAGTGTATCGATATACTAAGAGTAATTCTTTGAGTAATCGATACATGCGTACATGTTTTTGCCATCGGGGGATCGATTATTCTATATGGACACGGTTCATTTGACCGTTTGGCCCATTACACCATTCTCCTATCGAGGTCCTCCTTGGCATGACTTGTTTTCTTCAAAAATGTAACCTCTGAGGGTGATGTCCCCCAGTATTCGAGGTTGATAGAAAATAAGGCTTGAATACTTGTTGAGTTTTTCTTAGGTAGCATATAGGTTTTGCCTCGTTAAAAACCTTGCCGGTAAAACTCATTTGGGATAAAACCCGATCTAAGGCAAAAAGAGTGCAATGCATGCTTTAAAACCCAAGGTCTTCGAGTTGAAGGGTGCTTCGATACCTCCAATCGAACACGTGTAAGAGGTTAGTATAAAATATAAACGAAAAAAGGAAAAGGTCATATCTTAGAAATAACAACGTTTGAGCAACGATATATTCCAATTGTTTGGTAGTAGCTCACCTTCCATTGTGCCAAGTTTGTAGGATCCTTTGCCTACGACTCCGAGGACACGATACGGTCCTTCCCAATTAGGGACTAGTTTCCCTTCATTTGAGTTTCGAGTATTGAGGGTGACTTTCCTTAGAATTAAGTCCCCGACTTCGAAGTAGTGGAGGTTCGTTCTTCTGTTGTAGTACCTTTCGATCCTTTGTTTTTGAGCGGTTATTAGAACTAATGTGGCCTCACGCCTTTCATCTAAAAGCTCGAGGGAGGTGTTCATGGCCTCGTTGTTTGGTTCCTCAGTGGTATGTTGAAACCTGACGGCTCGGTTCCCCGAACTCTACTGGGATCAACACCTCGGACCCATATACCAAAGAAAATGGGGTCCCCCCTGTGCTCGACTTCTATGTTGTTCGATATGCCCATAGTACCTTGGGCAACACTTCTCTCCATTTCCCCTTTGCATCATCTAACCTCTTTTTCAAGTTTTGGATGATGGTTTCGTTAGTGGACTCGGCTTGACCATTTGCACTTGGGTTATAAGGCGTCGATAGTATCCTTTTATTTTATGGTCTTCGAGGAATTTTGTTACTTTGATGCCGATGAACTACTTCCCATTATCGCATGTTATCTCGAATGTGGTCCCATATGAAGTCGATGACTTCTTTTTCTCTTATCTTCTCGAAGGCCTGCGCTTCTACCCATTTTGAGAAGTAGTCAGTCATAAATAAGATAAATCGAGCTTTACCTGGCGTCGTTGGCAGGGGATCGGCGATGTCCATCCCCCATTTCATGAATGGCCACGGGGATAGGACCGAGTGTAGTTGTTCACCGGGTTGATGGATCATCGGTGCAAATCTTTGGCATTTATCACATCTTCGAACGAACTCCTTGGTGTCCTTCTCTATGCTATCCCAGTAATACCCTGCATTGATCACCTTGCGAACCAAAGAATCGGCACCAGAATGATTCCCACAAGTGACTTTGTGGATTTCTCGTAGCACATAATCAGTATCCCCTGGTCCCAAACATATTGCCAGTGGTCCGTTGAAGGTCTTCCTATACAATTTCACATTCTCGTCGAGTGAAAATCGGGTTGCTTTGGCTCGGAGGGCTCTCGATACTTTTGGGTCCGTGGGGAGCTTCCCATGCTTCAAGTAGTCGATATACTTGTTCATCCAATCCCATGTCAGACTTGTTGAGTTAATTTATGCATGAACCCCTTCGATCACCGACCTTGATAGTTGTCCGACAGTCCTAGGGACTATGTCATCTTCTTCAACAGAGAGCGTAAGTTTGCGAGTGCATTGGACTTATTATTCTGTTCTTGAGGTACATGGATCATGCTCCACTCTTTGAAGCGGTGCAATGTTACTTGAAGCTTGTCTAAGTATCTTTGCATCATATCTTCTCGAACCTCGAAACTTCCGTTCACTTGGTTGACTACCAAAAGAGTCACATTTTGCTTTGATGACCTCTGCTTCCAGGCCTCTGGCTAATTCAAGACATGCAATCATGGCCTCATACTCGTCCTCATTGTTAGTCAATTTCGAAGTTTTTATAGATTGTCTAATAATGTTTCCCGCAGGCGGTTTTAGAACTATACCGAGCCCGGACCCTTTCACATTCGAGTCACCGTCAATGAAGAGGGTCCATACCCCGGATGATGTGCCCATTTTTAATTAGAATTCTTTCTCTACTTCGGGCACGAGGGCAGGCGTAAAATCGGCCACGAAGTCTGCCAAAATTTGAGACTTGATAGACATTCGAGGTTGATATTCGATATCATATCCTCCAAGTTCGATGACCCATTTGGTCAATAGGCCCGATAATTCTGGCTTATGCAAAATGTTTTGAAGTGGATATGTAGTTAATACACATATAGGATGACATTGAAAATATGATTTCAATTTCCTAGATGCACTTATTAATGCAAGGGCTAATTTTTCTAAATGCGGATACCTGGTTTCAGCATCTCCTAGGGTCCGACTCACATAAAAGACAGGAAATTGCGTACCTTGCTCTTCTAGAATCAACACTCCACTTACCGCTACCTCGGACATGGCCAAATATAAATATAGTGTTTCATCCTCCTTCGGAGTATAGAGCAAAGGTGGGCTCGAGAGATACCGTTTTAATTCTTCCAAGGCTTGTTGACATTCTGGAGTCCATTCAAAGTTGTTCTTCTCCTTGAGTAGGGAGAAGAAATGATGACTCTGGTCTGAAGACCTCGAGATAAATCGGCCTAAGGCTGCTATACACTCGATCAGCCGATGCACGACTTTCACATTGTTTACCACGGTGATCTCTTCGATTGCTTTGATTTTATCGGGGTTAATCTCTATCCCCCTGTTCGACACCATGAAGCCCAAGAATCTGACCTAGCCAACTCCAAAAGCGCATTTCTTGGGGTTGAGTTTCATGTTGTATTTTCTTAAGATGTCGAATGTTACCTACAAATGGGTCAAATGCTCCTCTGCGCGCAAGGACTTAACTAGCATGTCATCAATGTAAACTTCCATAGATTTGCCTATTTGGTGTTCGAACATCTTATTAACTAGGTGTTGATATGTTGCTCTTGCATTTTTTTTTATCCCGAAAGGCATTACATTATAGCAATATGTACCATACTTCGTGATAAACGAAGTCTTTTCCTGGTCCCCCGGGTTCATTTGAATTTGATTGTACCCGGAGTAGGCATCGAGAAAAGTAAGGATCTCATGGCCAGCCTTGGCGTCGATCAATCAATCGATTTTAGGAAGAGGGAAAGAATCCTAAGGGCATGCTTTGTTCAAATATTTGTAATCCACACACATTCTAAGTTTATTTCCCTTTTCAGGGACTACCGCTACGTTAGCTAACCATTCGGGGTATTTTACTTCCCTAATGGGTCCTATTTTGAGAAGTTTGGTTACCTCATTTTTTATGAATGCATGCTTTACCTCGGACTGAGGTCTCCTTTTTTGCTTTACCGGTTTGAATCTGGGGTCGACATTTAGTCGATGGGTGGTTATCTCCGGTGGGATCCCCATCATATCTAAGTGGGACCAAGAGAAGAAATCAATTATATCAATAAGAAATTGAATGAGTTTTTTCCTGAGTTCGGGTGTTAATCCCATTCCCAGGTATACCTTTCGTTCTGGAAGATGCTCGATCAATACGGCCTGCTCGAGCTCTTCGACTGTGGACTTCGTTGCATCTGATTCCTCGGGGAAACAAAGGCTCGAGGGGTGAGGAAATCTTCTTCTTCATCCACGACCACATGTTCATCGGGCTCCTGCCCCTCGGGCTCAACCGAGGGTATGGGTTGTGATTGCTATTTGGCTACCTGTTTGTCTATTCACTTCTCCGAGGTAGATGGTGTCAATATTGGTTCCAAGACGTGCACCGCAAACATCTCCTTAGTTGCATGTTGCTCCCCATATACTGTTTTCAGGCCATCCTTTGTAGGGAACTTCATCATTTGATGAAGAGTTGATGGCACTGCCCTCATACTATGGATCCACAGCCTTCCAAGTATAGCATTATACCTCATGTCACCTTCGATGACATGAAACTTGGTGTTCTGTATGGTTCCGTCCACGTTGACTGGGAGGATGATTTCCCCCTTTGTTGTTTCACTTGCCATGTTGAATCCATTCAGGACTCGAGAGGCAGGATATGATTTGGTCGAGCAGCCCGAGCTGCTCCACGACCCTCGACCTGATTATATTGGCCGAACTACCTGGATCCACGAGCAGACGTTTAACTTGAATTTTATTTAAAAGGATAGAAATTATAGTGCATCATTATGAGGCTGAGATAAGGCCTCGATGTCTTCTTCGCTGAATGTAAGACTATCACCGGGTATGTAGTCCCGAGTCCGTTTTTCCCTTGTAATGGATACTTTTGTTCGTTTGAATATGGATCCCTGTGGGACGTCGACTCCTCCGACGATCATGTGAATGATATGTTGGGGCTCTTCTGGTTCATTCTTCTTGTTTTCATCTTTCTCTCAAAAATGGTTCTTTGCCCGGTCGCTGAGAAATTTTCGAAGGTGCCCCTCATTGAACAATCGGGCTACCTCCTCTCGAAGGTGTCTACAGTCCTCGGTCCTATGACCATGAGTACCATGATACTTGCACATTACTTTGGGGTTCCTTTGAGAAGGATCGGACTGTATGGGCTTGGGCCATCTAGTGTCTCTAATCTTGCTGATGGCCGATACAATGTCTGAGGCATCGATGTTGAAGTTGTATTCTAAAAATCGGGTTCCTCCATCGGTCCCGAGTGTCTGTCAAACCCGGATTTGCTCATGAGTCCCCGGTAAATTTGACCTCGATCCGCTCTTCGATCATTTCGTGGTATGTTACGCCTTGAAGTGTTTCTTTGGTCTTCAATGTACGGTTGATACCTTTCCTTGTTTGGTCTCAGCTCCCTTTCTGCATTTCTCGATTCCTTTGTTAGTAGCCTGCTTGGATACACTGAGCCCGATGGGTCTCCCAATTGGTCGTCCTTGACCCTGATTTTTGATTGGTACCTGTTCTGCACATCTGCCCAAGTTATGGCGGGATACTCGATCAAGTTTTGCTTCAGCTGCCTCGAAGCTATTGAGTTTCGTTCATTCAGTCCCTGGGTGAATTCTTGCATGTCCCAATCATCGGAGATTGGTGGTAACTCCATTATCTCCATCTGGAAACGGATACGAACTCCCTCAGCATCTCGTTCTCTCTTTGTTTGATTTTGAATACATCGGACTTCCTTGTAGCGGCTTTTATGGAACCGGCATGTTCCTTTACAAATGAGTCTGCCAACATGGAAAACGAATCTATTGAGTTCGGGGGGAGGTTATGATACCACATCATGGCCCCCTTGGACAGTGTTTCTCCAAATTTCTTCAACAAAACAAACTCGATCTCGTCATCTTTTAAGTCGTTCCCCTTTATGCCACAAGTGTATGTGGTAATGTGCTCATTGGAATATGTGGTCCCGTTGTATTTTGGAATGTCGGGCATCCGGAACTTCTTTGGAATGGTCTTCGGAGCCGCACTCGGTGGGAATGGTTTTTGTACAAACTTCTTCGAATCTAGTCCCTTCAAGATCGAAGGTGCTCCTGGGATCTGGTCGGCCCTCGAGTTGTATGTTTCTACCTTCTTATCGTTGTCTTCAATCCTTTTTTCTCCTGTCTTGATCCTCTTAGTGAGTTCCTCTAGCATCCTCATGATGGTGGGGTCCGTTCCTGACCCATTATTGCTTGATATTTCTGGTGCTGGCTCAAGTCGAGGAGTTGTTTATGGTCCTGCTGTACTCGAAATCTTTTGTTGACTCTGTAACTGAGCGATAGCAACTTGTTGTGCTTGCAACATTTCAAAGATTATTTGTAGGCTGACTTCTCTTTCTTCTCGAGCCTGTGTTCTTTGTACATCAGGTTGGTCTCCTCCACGTACACTTCCTTCAATGTCAGTGCCCAAATCAACGTGCAAAGCAATATGTGAACCTACGTCGATAGGGTTTGGTGCTGGTGCTACCCCAAGGTTTAGCGGCGGCACACCGGCCCCTGAAGTTGTTGTACTATTTTCTCCATGGAACCCGAGACCGTCGTTTCCATGTGCGTTTTCTGAGTTAGACATATTTTAACCTGAAATCAAAGAATCTTTGGACAAGAAAAGGTGTGAAGAATAACGTGTGTTATTAGAAAACTAGCAAAATAATCACTATTATCTTTAGCCCCACGGTGGTCGCCAAACTGCTTACCTCAAAAATGGTGTTAACAATTATACTTGATTTGTGGTTCTAAAAATATGTGATTTATTCCAATACTAGTTAATAATCAAGAAATAATAAGTATAAGTAAGAAGAATGTGATAACCAAACCAGCTTTGCTAAAGGAGCGAAGGCCTCGAGCTTGATGGTCTCGAGGTCAGTTTAATAGCAACAAAGTATGAACAATAAATAAAGAACAATAAAGTTGAAGAATAATCTTGAGCACAGCAAACGAGAAAAGACGGAGTAGAATATTCTATAGTAGTGAATGATATATCTTACAAAATGATTGGGGTCCCCTTTATATAGGAAGGGAAAACTCTACTATGGTGCATCTCTAATTATGACAGAATACTATTGGTACAGTTGTATAACGGTCTAGTACGGATTTGTACTATCTCTAACAAATCTTATCATTCTTGACCACGTGTCCTTGGAAAATTTCCGCTTTTTTTTTTAACTATCATCGATTTTGCACTGCCCCGAGGTAGGCCGTGGCGGACCTTCGATGTGCTTTCTCGAAGTGCACATTTTGAGATCGGACTTGAACTTCATCTCGAACATGAGCTCGGGCTCGGAACATAGTAGAGACTTCGAAATCGGACCCCCCAATTTCGGTCTTATACAATGAACAAAGAAAAAGGTTGAAACATATAGCTCAAATGCTAAACGAGAGTTAATGTTTTTATTTAGACAATAGTTTGGTTGCCTATCGCAATTCGAACAAGGACCTCTTAAGTGAATATACCTCTCCAGATTATGTTCAGAGGTAGATGTCATGTTTATTAGTAATTTGAATAGTCCGGCTTAAAAAAATGTTAACTGAATTTCTGTATTGTTTGGTACATCTGTTTAAGATATCGAAATTATATGGAGTGGTAAGCTTGTCTAATTTCTGAATAGGCACTAGTTTGTATTTATTTCTATTTTAATTGTAACGGAGCCAAGAGAACATGAGGAGGCACGGGAAGGTCAATTGATTTACTGGTTTTTTATAAACTTAATTTTAATTTTATGATCATATATATATAAAAAAAATTATTTCTTTTGTATCATTTTATACCTACAAATAACACGGGGAAAGGGAGGCAAAAAAGAGGATAAAGATAGAGTTTGGTTTAATAATTGAAGAGAGGAGAGAAGAGAAGAGGGTGCGTGTGACGTGTGTGAGCGTAAATAAAGAATGAAATGTATGGTATGGACAAAGCGGCGAAGCCAGTGGAAAATGCAAGCATGGAACGTGTACGGTTTTGCTATTTGCTATTTGCTATTTGACAAAAAAAACACAAGTTCTCATTTTATACTCCCCACCACCAGCTGCGCCTGCTCGCCACACGCCCTCCTCCTCTTCTCCAACTTCCCTAAATTTATTTTGCAACTTTCAAATCATTCCGAAGAACCAAAGAGGTACATATATATTCTTTCGACTCACCTTTTTATTGCTCTTTTAACGGATTTTTTTCGTCTTTCTTTATTTTAACCCAAATTTTCGGGGTTTTGTAATGATCGCCTCGTGTTGCTATGAATCTCCTTGGTTATTAACTGGTTTACTTCATTTAAGCTGTTAATTCCTTGGGGCTTTTTTACGAAATTCTTTTAGGGTTTGAATGACACATTTTACCTGGAGAGAGGCAGAAGTGCATACCTCATGGGGCTTCTTTTACTAAATTCTGTTCCTGCTTTGGTGAATAAATAAATAGGAGTATTATATATATGGGTATTAGATGCTGTTTCCAACAAAACGTTCTGAAACAAAGAGTTAATTTCTTTTAGGCTTCTGCTTCTCATGAGTTACCTCAATTTAATCAATGAATGACGCTGGATTTAAACAGTACAACTTGTATTCTGCTGTTTAATAGCAAAAAAGTTGGAAAATGGATTGTATAAGTAGTGATCAGCACTCTCCTGAGTTTATGAAGTATCAATTTAGTTACATTCAAATGAATTTAGCTTGATTGTAACACCTTGGTCATGTTGCTCGTCCATCTTTGATCGACTGGGTATCTTATCCTAAGCATAATACCTTTTCTTTTGTCCCATTTTCTCCTTTTCATAAGACGGCCAGTAGCATTTCTCATTGCCACCTACAAGGTGGACTGAAATTAGAGATGGATACAGAAAGTCCTGCTCCAATACTTGAAAAGGATACTACGGCTGTGGAGACTTCGCTAGATAGGTCAGTTCTTTTAGATCAAGATCACTTTTTGTAGCATGAATGTCATATTGTTCTATTTTCTTTAGAAATTTTGGAATCTGCAATAAGCATGTAGCCTACTTTTTAACTTATGATTTGATATGTATACAAAGTTGATGCCAAACAGCTTCTTATTTGAAGCTTGGCTTCTGATTTATGTAAAATATTCAAGGGCATAATAACAGATTCCCTTTATATTTGATCGGCTGCGGATCTTTTTGTTTGATTTTTTCTTCATAACTAGAAAAATTGCATGCGAGTTAGTTGGCCTAGTTGAGGCGTGGATCTTTTTGTGGTTGATGATACCAGAAACTATTGTATTCAAAAGACAGTTGCATTATGCAAAAGCTCACAACCACCTTACCCAATGACTCAATTTGTAGATATCTCGCCATAAGTTGGAAGATACTATATGCTTCTTGGCAGTTTGCATAGTTAATCCATCCAGTCATCTATGCTTGCTGGGTTGAAGAAGCTAGACTGTTTAGTGAATACTAGCTGAATTGCTGGGTAGAAGAAGCTATAGACCGATTAGTCATCTAGGGCTGTCGGGTGAATTGGTGTCTTGGTGATCTTTCCCTTATTGTTCATGGAAGGATCTGAAGATTTTGAACAGCATGCAGTCTTCATGTTTGAGAGCCCATTGTAACTGATGCCTGATCTGTTTCAAGCAATACATGATCTTGGCCCAGCTTCCCGCAAATGAACTAATTGGAAGTTGTTACCCTGCTCTACAATGTTAATCACAGCATCGCAATAAAAATAGATATCTGGAATTACCTATTTAACAGGAAAGACGGAATCTGGAGTTTGAATATAAATCGACTAAATTGCAAAAGTTCCTCCCAAAAATTTAGAGAATGTACTTCTGCCTCTTCATATCTCTGTTCTTATTTCTTTGCATCCACATAAAGGTTTCCAAATCTTAGTATAAGTACAGCAATAATTTGTGTACTCACGCTCATTTATTTATTTTGACTGCTCTACTGATCATTATCAGTGGCACTTCTACAGTGGGTCCTGATTCTGTAAATCTCTCTTGTTACAGCTCTCATCTTGGCAAGAAGAATCAGAAGAAAGCCCCAAAAAGAATACATAAAGCTGAGAGAGAGAAGCTGAAGAGAGAGCATCTAAATGAGCTTTTCCTTGGTTTGGCTAATGCTCTTGGTAATGTCTTGAATGCTACTTATTAACTTTACCATTTTCATTATTGACAATTCCCAAATGTGGCTCCTCTATTTTCAGTTCAGATAATGCTAAATTATTTACAAAGATGACTTCTTGTTGCAGAACTATCTGAGCAAATGAATGGAAAAGCCTCCATATTGAATGAGGCAGCTCGATTTGTGAAGGACATGCTTTCTCAGATCAAGCATCTGAGGACAGAAAATACAACTTTGCTGTCAGAATCTCAATATGTAAGTTTCCTGAATTCCAGGATTTTTGCCAGCTTGGAGATTTTCTACTTTGTTTCTCTTCCTTATTTTCTGTGAATGATTGCTTCTGCCTTCATTCCTCATCCAGGATGGTTAAATCCACTCATTTGTGGTGTGTGCATTTTAAAATTATGTCAGCTTCTCATTTTTTCTGCTGTTATGCTTTTCTAATATGCATTAGCGACTTTCTCGGATTTTACACGTGTGATATTGATACGTGTTCCTAAATCTGCCATCTTGACAGCTGAGTGTGGAGAAAAAGGAGCTTCAGGATGAAACTTCAGCTCTGGAGGCTGAAATTGGCAGACTGCAGAATGAGGTCAAAGCAAGGGAAGCTGAGACCTATCTTGACCTAAATCTAGCTCCTCCTGAAATTCAGCACCCAAAGTTTGCCTCACAAAATAATTATATGAGATTACCTGGTTCAGAACATGCGTTTCCAGACTCGCAAATTATGAACCCTGCTTATGCCTTTCCCTTTAGTTCTAATTCCCAGGTTTATCCAGCACCGGATGCTACAAAGTCCACTGCTGCGCCCATGTCTACTGTGAAGAAACCACAGGCCAGATATCCCACTCCAGCAGATGTATGGCCATCCCAAATCTTTGAAAAGCGGCCTCGGTTACTAGGACAGGAAGTTCAAGATGGCGCATAATACTGTTAGTTTAGAAGAAATGACGCATTAGTAGAATGGCATGTATAATTTGGTACTGTAGATTTAGACGATAAGCAGTTTCAGCAATACTTTGGACTTGCAGCTCTCCGTGGTATATAAACTTTCGTTGTTTTGATCAACGATAATATGGTTATCTATCACGCGAAAAAGGTAGTATCAGATCAATTGGGAGCAAACATAGTAGAATGAGATATTAGAGAGTAAAAATATGTGTTGGAAACAAAACCTGTAAGTAGGTGTTTGACGTTACATCTACGGATTTAAATGTTAACTAATGTACAATGTAACCTTAATGTTTGTTGAAGTCATTTCTAGTTATTGGTTTCTAAGGGGGCAAAATTAGTACTAGTTGTCTGCTTTGAACTTTTCACGCGTCCATAATTTACCATGATATCTATATTAATTGGTGTATAGTCTTAATAGATTTGAAATGAGTAATTAATTCAAAGGGTAAAATAGAAAATAGATTATTTTTCTATTGACATTCGAAAAATTATAAGTAAAATTAAAAATTTATTTTAAGTGAACGGAGGGAGTACAAGTCCATTCTATTTTGAGATTGAGAAGGTAGGAGAGATGATTGTGTAGGAATTCTGGATAAAATGACAAAAGCGATCCCTTATGTTTTAATAAAATAGTCTCTAAATATACTTTTGAATAGTTTTTGCCCAATTTAATGAAAAGTGAACACATTGGTCTCTAATAGTCAAATATTTAGTAAATTCCGAGTGTCAAATTTAGGGGTCCGTACAAATGAAATCGATAAATTGCATCAATAATTCGAGTCAATTCGGAAAAAAAAATCGACTATAGTTTGGTTTGATTTGATTTGGTGTTGGAAAAAAAAACTCGATCATATTTGGTTTGGTTTGGTTTAGTTTTAACTAAAAAAAGTAAACTGAAACCAAATCAATCCGACATTAATGTATAGAAATTGTAAATATATTCAATACATAAAAATATTTATTGTAATGTAGTTTATAAATATTTCTCAAGCTTTTTTATAATCTTTTAACGTATTATTTCAAACTTGAACTTATAATTTTTGGATGCTCCAATAAGTTTTATAGTGCATAAATGTTAGTAACTCAAATAAATAAACAAAATCAAATCAATACTAATGCTAATAAAAGACAGTCAATTCAATTGTACTATGAATAAAAATAGTGTTGAATATCTATTTTTCAATTTTTTCAAGGTTTAGATAAAATGTATAACCTATTTTTTCTTTTAGTGGTTAGTCATGTAAATAATAGTACTTATTAGTCATAATTTTGAATTATGTTTGTTTTCATTATGGTTTATTAATAATATTTATTTATGCGATTTATTATCTTTATTGTTAAATATTTTAGTACAATGTCATGACGCATCTCATATATATGTTATTTTATTGAAAAACACCTTATATAGTTCTGTCTTATTAGGATTAAAGAAATATTTGGAGCACAAATTTTACGTTTTGTGCTATGAAGACTTTATAGAAAAAAAACTCGAAAAAAATTTGAAAACCTGAAAAAACCCGAGAAAAAACGAGATTAAAAAACCCGACTTTTATTGATTTGATTTGGTATTTAGATTTAATAACCCGATACAATTAATTTAATTTGGTAATTAAAAAATTCGAACTAACCCGACCTATGTACGCCCCTAATCAAATTTAAACGTGTTTATTTTTGATAAATTTAGAAGATCAAAGCTCAAAAATATATTTAAAGGATGAACTTAGAAGTATCCAGAAATAAGCAATTCAGTTTGTCATTTTATGTAGGAATTAGATCATCCACTCACTTTTTTAGGTTAGGATTTCACTAGAACCTACCAGAAGATGGTCTTTTGTGTCAATCAAATAGCAGTAAAAAAAACAATGGCTAGGAAGGGACAAATGTACAAGTTCCGGAAGTTGGGTTGGGTTGTTGGACGGTCGCACCGAATCTATTATTTTGTGCTATCGATTATCTACTCTTTGTTCCGACAACTCATCTTGTAACATCGAGGTGTTTGCTTAAACAAATTGAAGTTTAAACTTCTTGCTTAATAATTTAAAACGGGGAGGCTACTTCGCCTCGAGGCCAGTCTTTGCGGGGATTTCACTGATAATGCGTGGCGGTCGATAAAGGCTATGATAATATTGATCCGACTTACTTATGTCAAAGATATTTTTTGGCTCATACATTCACTCTCGCTTCCTTAATTATTATCTTAGCAACGTCATACAGTAAACTCAACTCACAGGGGCGGGTTAAGCACGACAATATCTGACTCATTTGAACTAATATTTTTTATGCAGAATATAATTTATGTGTAAAAATATAGTATAATTTAAATAAATACTATTGAGTAGGGGTGTTCATGGTTCGGTTTGGATCGATTTTTTCTTAAAAAAACCAAACTAAGTAAGTCGATTTTTAAAATATTGGAACCAAACCAAACCAATTAAGTCGGTTTTTTAGC
Organism: Nicotiana paniculata; assembly: GCA_005239505.1. Taxonomy (NCBI): domain Eukaryota; kingdom Viridiplantae; phylum Streptophyta; class Magnoliopsida; order Solanales; family Solanaceae; genus Nicotiana; species Nicotiana paniculata. Next base: position 46,061 of record ML319996.1, read on the forward strand.
GATTCGATTTTTGTCGATTTTTATCAGGTTTTTCGGTTTTTCGGTTATTTATCGGTTTTTTCTTAAATATGAGATATACACTACCAAACACATATTCTGGCGATCACATTTTCTACGTAACACTATCAAACTAATTGTTTTTGAGAAATCTATCATTTACCATGATATATTGATGATAATTGAATAAAATAGTGATGAATTATTTATGTACTCAATTAAAAATCGATTATTTTTAACATGAAATAATTCTTGTACTTAGTAAAAGCAAGTTAGCAATCAAACCAGAATGTAAAGGTAAATAATTAGATTATTGTAATAGCAAAGAACTAGCTTTAAAATACAAACGACTAATATGCACCATAACATTTTAGAAACTTTATATATATATATATATATATATATATATATATATATATATATATATATATATATATNATATAGGTGTAATAATAAATTTAAATAGCTACTTCTATAGTCGGTTTGGTTCGATTTTTCGGGTTTTTATGAGCACCCCTACTATTGAGATTAGAAGAGTAGTGTGGACCTATGTGTAACCTTACAAACTTTAGGGGTTAAAGTGTTAGTTGGTTAAGAGGTGCACATGAGTTAGTTATAACAGTGCCCTCCTTCCAAGACACTATGTAATTCTCGAGCAACAGATTCAGTAGAAATGAAAATATTCCTCCTCCTTCTCTCTACGTTCTCTCTCTAGTTCATACGCTTGAATTGGTCATTGCATGTGTTATATTTAGCTTAAATTCTTTGTAATTCAACTTCATAACATGGTATCAGAGCAGCGATTGTTGGATCGACAGTAATTCTTAGTATCTAGGATCGTTGAAGAACAGTCGAGCTCAACAATGACGGATGATGAAATCGCGAAGCTTCCTCACAATCATCCACTCTTCCTAGAGGATTCAGATGGACCAGGAACAACACTTATTTCACTTAAACTTACAGGGCCAGAAAATTATGCCCTTTGGAGTCGATCTATGCGAGTTGCTTTGCTGATTAAGAACAAATTAGGGTTTGTGGATGGAACTTGCTTAAAAGCTCATTTCGAGGATATTTGGGAACACAGTGGGAGAGATGCAATGCGATGGTATTATCGTGGTTGAGCAGCACTGTTTCAGCTGAATTAGTGTCAAACATCATTTATGCTTCAAGTGCGAAGAAGCTCTGGGATGAATTCAAGGAGATCCGTAACTAGCTATTTTTTCAAAATTGAAGGATTTCTGGGTTGAATTAGACATATTAGCACATTTACCTTCGTGTGACTGAAATAATCAAGGACTTATGTGGATCACCTAATAAGACAAACGCTATTACAATTCTTAATGGGATTCAATGAAAGCTACAGTCATGTTAGGAGTGATGTCTTGTTGAAGGGGCCAGTGCTAAATGTTAATGAAGCATATTCAATAGTGGTGCAAGAAGAAAGCCAAAGAAAACTTGGTGTAGTAGAGGTTAATAGAGATCATTTAACAATGCTGACAGGAAAAGGTCAGGCATTTAAGAATAAAAGACCAGGATAATTCTGTGAATACTGTGGATACAAAGAATATTTGAAGGACAACTATTACAAAATCATAGGCTATCCTCCTGATTTCAAAAGTAAGAAGAAAGGTCAGTTCAATCCAGGGAAACCACATGCTAATGTTGCAAAAACAGATGAGGATATGAGTGTGAAGAATCAGTATCATAAGGGTAATTTTTTCACAAAAGATCAGTACAAACAACTAGTTAGTATGTTGACAAAATCTTTAGATGATGAGAATACTTCAAGCTCATATTATTCTGCAAATCTAGCAGGTACTGTATCTTTACTATCAAATGCACAATCATATGATTGGGTAGTATGTTCAGGAGCCTCACATCATATTACTTTTTGCAAGAGCATTCTGGAAAGAATTAAGGAGATAGATAAAGATAGCAATGATGGAGTACAAATTCCTACAGGTTCTAGATATGAAATTACTCATACGGGAGATGCAGTAATAATGAAAACACAAAGAATTACCAATGTTCTTCATGTTCCAAATTTTAAGTTCAACTTATTATCAGTATCAAAGTTGACTAAAGAACTGCGTTGTTCAGCTTGCTTCTACCCTGATTTTGTTGTCTTTCAGGGACTCTTCAATGGCAAGGTACTGGGGATTGGTAAGGAGAACAATGGCCTATACATACTGAAGAGGGAGAAAGTAGTAGTAGCAGTTTCAATACAAAAGGAATCTGTAGATACAACATTATCGCATTAAAGGTTAGGGCATGCATGTAATAGCAATGCAACATTTTCCATACTTGAAGAACAAAGTGAAACAAAAAGTACAAGAAGACTGTCAAATTTGTCCATTAGCTAAGCAAAGTAGACTTAAGTTTCCTACTAGTAGTAGTAAATCCAGTTGTATTTTTCAGCTTATGCACATTGATGTCTGGGATCCTTACAAGAAAACAACTTATGATAGAAAGTATTATTTTGCTACATTAGTGGATGATTACAGTAGATACACTTGGATTTGCTTGTTGAATTCAAAGTGTGAGGTAATAACTGTGCTAAGAGAATTTCTGTTGCTAATAAAGAATCAATTTGGGGCTATCATTAAAGTGTTGAGATCTGATAATGGAACTGAGTTTTTTTAATGCAAAGTGCAATGAATTATTATCTTCTTTTAGTATTGTGCATCATAGTAGTTGTCCTTATACTCCTCAATAAAATGGGGTAGTTGAGAGGAAGCATAGGCATATTCTAGAAGTGGCAAGGGCACTGATGTTTCAGAGTGGGATACCAACTAGGTTCTGGGGAGATTGTGTCAAAACTGCAGTATACACCATCAAAAAATTGCCTATAAGAGTATTGAATGGTAAATCATCTTATGAAATGTTGTATGAGAAGACTCCTAAAATAAACCACTTGAGAATTTTTGGGTGCTTGTGCTATGCAAGCATTCTTCCAAAAGGGGATAAACTATCACCAAGAGCAAGAAGAACTGTGTTGATAGGATATTTAGTAACTCAAAAAGGTTATAGGTTGTTTGATCTGGATTCCAAGACTTTTCTAGTTAGAAGGGATGTTAGTTTAATAGAGAAAACATTCTCATTTAAGCAATCAGCAAAGCCTTCTGAAGATTTATTTCTCTCATCACCTACTGAGTATGCAGTTCATCCAACTTAACATACACATGAATCAATTTCTGGTCAATCACAGCCAGAAACAGAGTCTAACACTGTCACTAATGATGAAGTTGCCCAGCTAGAAGGAGAAGTCATTAAGACTGAAGTAGATGGCATTGATCATGTCACTGCAGCTGATGAAACTGGTCAGGAAATGGAAGCAGGGGTGGAGAATGGAGCAAACTTATAATTGGACTCAGAAATGGAAAATGTGTATGTTGAACCTACTGAAGCACTTGTGCATGAAGAAGTACATGAGCAACCTGTCATAAGTTCAAAATCTGCAGTTGTAAGGAAGTTTAATAGAGGATTTAAGCCTCCTATATGGCACAAACATTATATCACTGGTTGGACTCCTTCCAGGAGTCTTGTTCACTCAATCACAAATCATGTTCAATATGAGCATCTACCAGCTCACTATCAATCTTATTTGATAGAGTTTTCCAATAATATTGAACCCCCTTCTTTCAGAGAAGCATCACAAGATGATAGATGGATTGATGCCATGAAACAAGAGATACGGGCTCTTGAGGAAAACAATACATGGGAGATAGTCGACTTGCCATCATAGAAATAACCAATAGGCTCAAAATGGGTGTGAATACCTAATTTTTGCATGCTTTTAATACTAATATTTGGATGATTTTCATTGCTTGTGCATTTTTATTTGCATTCCTTCATTAAAAATACCAAAAATATTTTTTACCTTTTATTTGTATATTTTAGTTTTGTATCTTTAAATTATATAAACCAAAAAGATTTTTTCTTTTACTTGTATGCTTTGCTTTAGGACTAAATAAAATAATTAGGGGGTTAAGAGTTTGGGCTATTGTATTTTTAATTAAAATTGAGCCAGATTGGCCCAAAACTTGAGCCCAATTCGGCCAGCCTGGCCCAATAAATGGCCTGCCAAGACCTGGTCCAAAACGACGTAGTTTCATGATTAAACTACGTCGTTTCATCAAGTAAAACCAAGACTCCATCCTACCCGTCCATTCCTACTTGATCCAACGGCTCAAGATCAATCTCCCACCCAGGTATTTAAACCCCTAAATCCCCCAAAATTTCGCCCTATTTCCCTTATCCCCCTTCTTCTTCTTCTTCTCTCTTCTAACTCTCCCCCTTCCTTCTTCAAGACCTAGCCGTCGCCGCTTCTCTCCATGGCGGCACCACCGGCGGCCGTCGTCCAAACCACCCCGAAATCTCACCATACAATCCCCACAACCTCCTCTTTCTAAATATCCAACCCAAACCCCTCAAAACTAGCTCAAGCTCCATGAATTTTAGATCTAAAAAAAAAAACCTAGCCGCTCCCTTTTTCTCAAATTCGTGAAGTTCCGGCCACCTCCACCCCACAACACATACATGAATGGAT